>VZRV01004031.1:36158-56289 GCA_013398115.1 Falcunculus frontatus
AAAAAAAAAAAAAAAGAGAAAGAAAAAAGCAATTTAATCCTACAAGTGAAAATCCTTCTAGCATTAACATCTTAGTTACTTGCATGGGTCTGGCCCTTATGGAAAGTGTCAGGGAACATTTCTTGTTCTCCATGCTTTTGCTCAGCCTGAAGTTGGTTCTCTCCAAAACACATGTCACTCTGGTGATGCAATATTTAGACCGGGAATTTTGGGGCAAATCGATGTCCTTTCGGCTTTTCCATGTATCCTCCGGCTGTGCCTGGGAAGCAGCTCCCTCAGCACTGGAGGAAGAGCAGGCAGAAGAGCCTGGGAGGGAGGGCGTGCTGGGATTCCTTCCCGAGCTGCGGTATCAGCCTGGGGAGAGCCGGGCCGAGGAGCCCATCCCGCCTGCCGCCGCCGCCTGAGGGAGCGGGGCTGGAACCAGGCCGCAGGGCCCGGCCGGAGCGGGAGGCCCAGGTGGATACGAGGCGTGGAAAAACGTGGTGATTGGCTACTTGTAGTAAAGCTGAGCGTTTTTCAGGGCTCCTCCTGTCACCACAGCAATGTAGGTGAGTCCTGTTAGGCCTCTGCTTTTCCCTGCTGCTTGGCCCCGTGGAAGCTGTGCCGGCCTTAGGTTATTGCCCTCGGTTCGGAGGGTCAGTCCCTCACGTGGGAGCTGCACCGTGCTGCTGTGCCTTGCAGTCCTCCTGGAGAGCAAGCTCCTCTTCCTTGCTCTGTATGGGTGAGGAGGGGGAGGGAGTCCCACAAGAAGGGACCGAACTAATTTCTTGGGTAAGAGGTAGGAGCAGCCCTGTCTCCTCTCTACGCCATGCTGGAGCCACTTTCAATTCCACCATGAGACAGCTCCGAGGGCCAGGCTGACCTGCAGCTACTTCCACCTCAGTGGTCTCTGGCCAGGCTTGAGGACAGCAGATGCAGTCTGTCAGGTAGGGAAAAACCCCCAAATCTACCCATAGCCGCAAGCAGTCCTACAGCATCATCTGACAGCTCGAGAGTCAGCTCAGCTCTCTGTCCTGGCTGGGAGCTGCAGGGTCCGACAGGACCAGGTGTTTCCTCGAGCGTCCCGGCTTTCTCCAGAGCAGGCGAGAGCACAGATCACTGAGCTGCTGACGTGCCTGGGAATCGATCCCTCCGACAGCATGCCAATCTCTGTGGGGTACCTAGGCAGGCTGTCAGAGGCTGGTGGGGAAGGAATTACTCAGACCACCCATCTTAGCTGGCTAAATTACCCGGGTAGTCTCTTCTAACTCCTTTTCGAGTCACGGATGAGAGAGAGGACAATTCAGAGTAAGGCTAATTTGGGTGCACTGAATGACCCTCTGCAGGAGCTTTGCTTTCCCTCCCTCGACTACAGAGGGAGCCTGGGGAGACCAGCTGGTTACATTTAACTGCTAAATTGGTTGCCAAAAGATGGGTGGTGAGAATTCCTTCCAGTTTTCCCCTTTGCCGTGGACCACACTCCTCCCACAGCAGGATGCTCGCTTGCTTTCTCCAGCAAAATTGGAGACTGCTTGGTGCAGTGGGATACAGGCCCCCAGGAGCCACCACAAGACAAAAGCTGCATCACACCCCTTGGCAGGTACTGTATAATGCTGTGTGCAGGATTTCATGGACTTCCTGCTTAAACAGGTCCTTTAAAGCAGCTTTGCTTTTGGGAGCCTGTTTAACAACTTGCCTTGGTATAAGCCAAGTTTTACATATGTTCTGAAATTTGAAAAACAAAGTGAAACCTCCAGCACAAATTGTAACTAGAGAGGGACAGATAACAGAAAAGACTTCTAATTTCACTCTGGATGTTACAAATGGAGAGGAAGGTAAGGCCATTCAAAATAAACTCTGCTGAGATTGCCCCTTCCTCTTTGCCTGATAAACCCATCAGAAATTAAAAGAAAAGCAGCCAAGATCATCAGGCTTCGGGACATCCATTAGCCCTCTTTTACATTTTGGAGCTTGTAACAGATGCTGACTGTGGGCTTTAGTCCTTGCCTAATCAAAAAGCCCAATTCTTCATTCTAGAAGCTTAAAATACAAGTTTCTGCCATATAAAAGCCAACAAGTATAAGAATTCAAACCTGAACCTAAACTATCAGTATTCTCAGGCTTCAGAATTATTTTATGCTCAAGAAGAAGTGATCTTGCCTGGTAATTCACAGTGCTGTGGCACATCACACTTCCAAAGGCATTTGAAAAAACCCAGTAGTTTATTAGTGGTTTTTTTTTCCTTTTTGAGAAGAGACTAGTGACTGTCTGGATTTCCTCCTGTTTTCTCAGTCCCCAAATGTTCATAACACCCTGTTGGGGAGGAATAATTCCCATCCAAGTTGTAAAACACACTTATAAGTAGATGGGAAAAGCATGAACAGAGCTGTAAAGAAAACAAAACCGCCAGGAACAAGATCTTATTTTGCATGCTTCTCACTGTTGTATTTTTGCCCCAATTAGCATATTTTAAAGACAAGCCTTTTAAAAAAAAAATTCTGCTATCTGCCTGAACTGTTCTCAAGCTTTGAACTTTTCCATCCTTTCTATTGATTATGGCCAAGTGACCCATATTTAAAAAGCATTTACAATAAAATTATAGCACTTTCTTTTGTGCTGCTGGTTTTCCCAGTGAAAAGCTAAAATGTTTTAAAATTGTCACTTTTTGACAGAGGTAATGGCTGTAATATATTTAGTCTCTTCCCCCTTGTTGTGCTTAAAATGGCTATGCTAATAAAGGGCACAGCTGTCGATACTTTATGGCCTGCTGGGGGGAAGAGGGGGAACGAAGGCAAAAAACAGATTGACTGTGTGTCAACAAATGCAGCTGGGAAAGAAAAAAAGAAGCCCCTTGAAGGCCCCTGCAACTTAAAGTCCAAGATAAATGATGTCCCTATGCTTAAAAAAAAAAAATGGAGGTTGGAATTCAATAAAGGGGAACTGAAAAGGAAACTGCTTAAAACTGAAAGCCTTTTCTCTGCCTCTAGACAGCTTACAAGAGAAATGAGCAAAACTGACCACAGAAAGAGGGTGAGCGGCCAAGAAAGAAAACAAAAGCCTATCCTGGAAAATATATTGCATCAAGGAATTATCTGAAGTGCACTGCGGCCGGCGGGCGGAGCGCGTACAGTTTAATGGAGATGCAACAACTTCTGCTCGCCGCCGCCTTTGGGGGACCGGGCAGCTTTGTGCCAGGGAGGGAAAAGGGGAGCTGGAATTATTCTTATCAGAGCAGTAAGAGTGGGACACAAGGGCAGTGGGGTGATGGTGGCTGTCCCTCCCTGGGGAGCCAGGCTGGGCCGTCCCCACGGCTCCTGGCTGGCCCAACAGTGCCCAGCCACTGAGACTCACGGCTTGGGGCTGCTCCTGAGGCACAGAGAGAGCAACAGCAGGGCTGGGAGGGGTGCAGGGATGGGCAGCTGGAATTAATGCAGTGAGGAAATGGCAATATTGGGTGCAAACGTGCAAGAATCAGGCGGTTTTCATTCCCCAGGCCATGAGGCAGCTGGTTTGCATGGAGGCAAACTCCTAACAAAATAACAAGTGGCAGGGAGCCATTTGTTCATTGTCATTTTTTGGACAATTATGGAAGATGAGGACAGTTTTTCCCAGCCTAAGGCAAAATGCCTCTGTAAGTGTGGCTGGTGTTTCCCAGAGGTACCCTGAGAGTATGGGCTGGCTGCATCAGTGCCACCAGAGCTGCTGTATTCACCTGCTGAGAGCCAGAGTCCAGGCACTCCCACTGCTCGTTTTGGGCCTGGAAAGAGGCTTCCTGGAAAATAAACCTTTGGCAGCAGGCAAGGCCAGGAGAGCTGGTGAGCCTGCAAATAACCTCTGCTTCTGCAGTGGGAGGAGATGCAGTCTGGGATGGGATGTCCTGCTCTGAGGAACTGTCTGCTCTTTTCCACTTTCCCACTTCTGTCGTTCTTTACTCCTGCCACTTTTTAAATTTATTTTTCATTCAAGGTCTTTTTTTCCTGGTGTGTTGTTCCCATTCAAGATCATCTGGAAAAGGTAGTCAAATGGAAAAAGGAGTTACCTGTTTTCTCAGTTTCTCAATTTTTGCATGTGTGTATGTATTCCCTTTAACCTGTGCAAATTCTGAAGGAAAAATAAGTAACTGAAGACAAGGCAAAATCAGGAAATTGAAAAAAATCCTGAAATGAAATTAAACAGTCATGTCAAATTTTTACTAAAGGAGCAGGACATTAAAATGGCATAGAAAATCCTCATTTCCTTCTGTAACTGTTTGAAAGTTTTAAAAGGCCATAATTTTTACTATTCTTGCTAGATTTCACTTGGTAAAACTCTTGCACCATTAGAGATCAATACCTCTCAGTGATTCCGTGTTCATGGGATGAACAGTTTGACTTTGGTTTTCTCCAGAGAAGAGTGGAATTTGGTATGGCTGATGTGCAAGAGGAAAAACTGAAAGGTAGCTGTGCCCAAGCACAGAAGAGTTAAGAGATGCCCCTACCCACAATTGAGACTGACTTAGGGAAGCAAACCTCCTTGCCTGTGTCAGTGACTCACTGTGTGAGTCCCACTGCCACTTTGTAGTTGACAGCTGGAAAAAAAATGGAGAAAAAGAAGAGAAAAATACCTGAACTCTGAGTGTGCGATACGACTGATGTGTCCACTGGTGTGGGTTGGGGTGATTCCACAGGCAAAGGCCCCCCTGCAGCTGGGCTGAAGGTGGGAACAGGAGCCCTGCTGGAGTAAGAGGTCATGTTATGAGAAGAAGTAATGCTAAAGTTGGTGTGGCACATGTAGCAGGGCTGTAAAGTAACCCAGCAGTACCTGGGCTGGAACTGCTGTTGGAGAACATTCTCCAAAGGAAAACATGCAACAGGTTTCTGGAAGACCTGTGGCCCTGGGGAACTTGATGTCCCACGTACAAATGATTTGGGAAACGACCCGAAGGGGCTGGAGATATCACAGAGTTGGTGTGTGATGGTCAGAGCCAACGAGTTACACAGAGGCTGCATGGTCCCTGCACAGGGACTGTGTGAAAGCACCACTTGCCACAGGGAGCTGATCCCTCCGTACTGTGCTGGAGAGACCGTGGCTGTGGCCACCTCCCTGCCCATAACCCACACATCTGCAGAGGCCTGGAAAACCCAGGGCACTGATTTACAATGGTGCTTCTCAGGAGGGGAGGCTGCATGGGAGCCAGAGTAGATGGTTTTTTAACTTTTTCTTTGCAGACCAGCACAATTTTCTAGGGGAGATACAAGCCTGAGATAGTGGCTGTTGAGCTCACAGACTTGATTTGTTTAATTATCATTTGCAGGCTGTTTAATAAGGGCCTGGGGACCCCAAGAACCACCAAGAGCCAGAGGCTGATGACCACCAAATATCTCTGTAGGAAGAAGGTATGTAAAACTTTCATTTATTTAATGGAGCTGAAAAATGCTCAAAATAGTATTTTATGTGCATAATTGGGCATTGAAGTGATAGACTGTGAGCTCTGGTGGGTTTGCTGTCATCTGAAGCTCTTTGGTTGGTCAACTTGCTTTGGTTGGTCAACCTGGGAAGCCCTGCCTGCTACTGCCATGGGTGTTCCATGTGCTGTGAGGGGTCTGGAGACTCAAAATATCTGTTCTTTTGACCAGCTACTTCTAATATAGATTTTCATGTTAAAGCTTTTCAGGTATGGTGTCTCTCATAATCCTTCTAAAAAAAAAATCCCAGCAAGCAGCAGGTGAAACTTTATCTCTTGCTTTTAATATTTATTTATAATTTCAAGCACCTTTGGATGTTGTCCTCATTTCTGGGTCTGTCAGTTTTAGGGGTTAAGGTTGTGAATACGTTGTCTCAGCCAGAGCCTGACCTTTGGGACGGGTGTTAGTTCTCTTATTTTCAACCCATGTGGTGCTTGGGTCCCTCTGCTCCCCTCCAGGCTCTGCTGCTCTCTGCTGGTCTCCTTCCACTGCACTGGGTTTCTCAGAGGTGTCAAGTCACCTAAAATTTAACTAAAGGAGGCAGGGACAGGGGAGGGAAGGGTTCAAGTGTGCCCTTTGCCTTTATAAAATGGGAAAAAGGGTTTGGGGTCAAGCTGGTACCTTCTTGTATCAGGACCTGGGCATAGATTTGTAGGAAATGTGTTTTGCTGGTTCTTGTGTGCAGGAGAAGAGGGTATTTTTCAACATTTTCTTCAGTAATTGTTTCATCCTTCTAACAACACCAGTGCTGTGTGGAGGCACATGTGTGCTTCCATCCTTTCCCTGTGTGCCTTCTGGTGGTTTTAAACCTGCTGGCCAGCTTGAAATGCATCTGTCAGCACAGTGATGGTGTCAGAGATACATCAATCCCACATTTAATGAAAATCTGTGCCCTAGAAGAAAAGAGAGGTGCAAAATAGGCCCACTCCAAGGGAAGGGCTCCAGTTCATGCTTGCAGTTTGCTGGTGAATTTCCCATGCAAATTCCCCAGCTCAGCCAGCCCCCGGGTCCCCATCAGACAAACATCTGCAGGAGACCAGATGTTAACCCTTCCAACACACCACAGCAGGTTTTCTCTACTTCCTTCCTGCTCCTTCTCCTCTCCCTCTCCCCTCTCTCCCACAAAAACAGCCTCTGGCTTTACCTTTTCAGATGTTTAGAGGTGAGTTTAGGGATGCTCAGAGGATGTCTGGGGGATGTGCTAGAGCTCAGGGCTGCACCTAAGGCAGGCATCTCCTGGCTTCTTTGCTCTAGAAAGCAGGTCAGCCCACCCAGGAGACCTGTCCTGGGAGGCATCACTCATCCTCCAGGGCTTCCCATCTCTACACTGACTCCAGAACAACCTGCAGCAGATCACAGACCTGTTTATCAGACAATCAAACCCTCTAGTTTAATTTTAATACTGCCTCTAACTCTGGCAGTTAGATCCCGAGACCTGCTCCCAGCAGATGTTTTTCCAGGTGAACGAGGAGGGTTCTTCTGCCCCACTGCAACCCCTGAGCTGCCTGGTGAGGTGTGAGATGCTGCAGTCAAGGAGCCCAGAGTGACTGTGCCACCCTTGCCCACACTGTGAGCATGGTCATCCCGTGTTTCCAACTGGGAAGGGAGCTCCCACACACAGCATCCTGACACACACACACACACACGTGGGTACCCGGGTGTATTTTTAGCTCTGCTGCCAACCCTTCAGAGTGAGTTAAGAGATGGCTGAGAGGGATTTGGTCCAAACTTGTGTCTCTGCCACAAAGCCGGGCTGTGGATCAGCACTGAGCAGGCTCTTCCACCCTCAGCTTGCCCTTAGATGGGGATGGAGCAGCTGCAGGAGCAATTTGTGGTAACTGCAGCGTGCAGCTCTGAAATACCTTCTGCTTGCAGACCCTTGTAGTGCCCCAAAGGAATCTGAGCAGATTGTCAAGGGAGGATGTTACAGTGCAGGATCCCAGAACTGTGAAAGGATTTAATCCAAACATTTGAAGGAGTCAGCCAGTTGGATCCTGACAGGAGGGACATTGGTGCAAAGCCCTTGCTGGGTCTCTGATGCTCAGAAATCTTCCTAACAAATCCCTGCGTCGTGAATGCTTTGGTGAGGAACTATATAAAAATACCAGAAATATGTTATGCAACAAGGTGTTTGGGGTCACAGGGGAGACCTTGCAAATCTAGCCTTGAGGCATTTGCATGTAAAAAACCCCAAAATTAAAAAAAAAAAAAAGTAGTTTCTTTCAGCTGCAACCTAAACTTTGTGCTAAGTTAAATCTCCCCAGCCCTGGTCTGATCCCTGTAGCCCCTCCAGGGTTTTCAATGCATCCAACAATGAAAGTGAAATCCAATCCCATCCAATTAGAGGAAAATGAATGGCTCATCTACAATAAATGGGCTCTGAATAACAATAAGCCAACAAGAGAGCAATGAACTGGAGACAGAGTACAATCTTCCTGAATGTTAATCGACAACTAACTCCACAAGCTTCTTAGAGGTGGAAAGAATTGGAGGAAAATAGATTAGGGAAGCTTTAGAGCACATTGCCTTTTAACTGCTTAGGCCTCACATTTTTACCTAAATACAAGAATGTTTCTAATGCTGCCTTTTGCAGGGTGAAGGGTGTGTGTGTATGTGTGTGTGATGGGGGTGTTTGTTCTCAGAGTTAAATGTTTTCAATTTATTTATAATTTGACATGGTAGGTCCTACTGTATAGCCTCTAGTATTATTTCATTGTTTCATTTATTCAGAAGGCCATTTTTGACATTGCAAAGTAAAATGGCAGACACCTTGGAAAATGCTTTCTGTAGATCTGAAGAATGGGGCTCAATGAATCCAGGAGTTAGCCTGAGACTGAAGAGAAGCTGGAGAGGTGAAAGAGGAAGGATAAGGAAAACTGCATTTGAGTGGTCAAAGTGCTGTCTGTACCCACAGCTCCCCTCCAGTGCTGCTCGTTGGTCCCTCCTAGACACCTTTTCACCCTGTCAAGGCCTGAAACACCTGCAGAGCAGCTCAGCTGCTGCTTTCCACTGCCCTCAGCCCCACAGGTAGTTTTTGTAGAGACAGGGAAGATGCAAGGTGTCCTCACCCATCACTAAGAAGCTCCCACAGCCATGCAGGCTCCGTATCCAGGGCAACAAGGTGTCACCAAGGGTTGCCCATCCTCTCTATTCAGCCTGTTAATTCCCTAATAACCTTTGGGGTTTTATCCCCCCCAGACAGGCAGAGAGCTTATTTAGCTGGCCCAGCACAGCCATCCCCTCCTACCTGCCTTCATCCTCAGGAGCCAACTCAAAGGCCATGGAGACCAGGTGAGAGCAGGCTCACCTCACTGCAGGCTGGGCTCCCACCTTGGCTGTGGCAGTGGAGGGCTGACCCTCTGGAAAGCAAAGTTCCCCAGTGCTGGTGCTGCCACAAAAGACGGTGTGGAGAGGTCCAAGCAGAAAACAGAATGGAGTAACTTTTAAGGTAAATTATACTATAAGTTGTATCTTTGTAAGTTATTCTATTAGCAGGGTTTAATGTGTTGCATTCTTTATCACAAAGGTCTTCCCAGAAGCAGCTCCTAATTTGCTGTCTTGTGGTCTAAAAAGCTGGCAAATAGGTCCATAGGAAACCAAAGTCTGTCCTTTCTCTGCAAGCTGAGAACAAAAAGAGGAGCCGTATCCACCTTTCCCTCTCCTGATCTGCTGTACGAGCAAAGGGTCACTTCTTGTCTTCTTTCAGAGGAGTAAGAATTTGATAGGCATATAGATAAGCTATTAAGTAATATACATGCAGAGCTAAAGGGGATTTGGAAGGGAAAATTATTAATTTGTAAATTAAATAACAATTTTGTCTCGGTGGCATTAAAATAAATTTCTGAAGACCATTGTTTGCTTGAACAAAGAAAGGAAGGATCTGTTAGAAGCAGTTTACACGGCTCAGATATGAGGGCCTGTGTGTGTAAATAAGACCAGTGTTGGTGCTCAGCATGTAGCACAGAGAGCACTTCTGCTGCAGTGTGCTGGACATGCTCTGGCCAGCCCTTGGGAATAGCATCACACCCTGCCAAAACTTAGCATAGAGAGCAAGAGATGCCAAGGGGAATTTCAAATTTCACAAATGCCTTTTCTCTAGAAACTGACTTTTAACTGTGGGACAGAACAAGGCAGTGGCCAATAGAAACCTCTGGGTTTGGCCTTTTGGGGACAAAATACTGTTCCTTTCCCTTTCAGCATCCTCAAAGCACCGTCATCCTTCCCCCATATTGCTTCATTCCCTCAGCAGTAAACACAGAGCTTTTGCTGGAGTCTCCCACCTTGTTTTGTTTCTCGGCTTTGGCTGCTACTAACTGCAAAAGTGATTCCTTGGTTAGTTGGTGATTTTCAATAAAAGGGGGTTCTTCTACAAATTGTGGGAAAAGTTAGGAGTGCTTTGCTCCCCAGATAAGGTGCAGTATAACATTTAGCCCAGGCATCTTAGGAAGCACTAAAAATCTTAGCACTCTAGCCATATTGTATAAAACTGCATGGCTTTATGCTCATTGTATGACAAAAAGGGAATGGCACCAACAGGTTAAATTGTTGGTTTATAAAACTAGGATCTGGTAACTCAGTTTACCCCAAAGAGCAGCATCTGTTCCTCATGGTTGTGCCTGTGGAGACAGGGATGCTGCTTATGTAACAAGTGCTGCTCATCATGGGGAGTCATACTGAAGGTATGAGGTAGGGTAAGGACAACTCTGATGAAAAAAAGCAATATTCTGTGAGAGTTTCAGAGCAGTCATTATCATTTAGAAGAGTAATATCCTGTGAAAACAAATTCCCTTTTCATAGGTGCTCATCACGTTTTCATTTTTTGGCAGAACCGGCTCCACTTGCTCCTGTGACTATAATATCTCCAAAGCGCTGCAGTCCAAGGGCTGATGTCCATTTTCTTTTGGCACTGGACCACCTCTCCCATGAGGATCTGCACCAGGAGCTCCTGGGAGGCTCCTGCCCCTGCTGCACACAGTGGGCAGTTGAGATGCCCAATGGATGGATAACCTTTTCTCAGCCAGGAATGCTTCCTCACTGGAGACTTCACCTCTCAGCCCTGGGGTAAGGTTGGCTGTGGTCTGGAGGCTTAGGGCTGTCCCCATGTCCCCATCTCCCTGTGACCTCTGAGTGGCAGCCTGGCCTGCAGCAAGCTGGCTGTGACATTGGCAGAAAAGCACTTAGAACTTGCTTGCAGCACAAAGCTTAGCCTTGCTGGGCTACAGAGAGGGCTCACTGCTGAGACCTGTGCTTGTGGGATGGATGTTCCCTGTCATATTTTGTATTCCCAGCCTGCTGAAGCGGCTGATGCCCAGAGCAGAGAGCAAGGGCAGCGCTGCCCTGGCACTCTCACAGGGCTGCTCCCCCTGGAACAAAGAACTGTTTGAGACCAGCTGGGGCAGCCTATGGCTCCCTATGGGGATCTCTTCCATCTCAGAGAAAAATCTGGCAAATTTTTGCCTTTTCTGTCCTGACAGTTGTGACTGTTCCCACGTCAGGAGGGGTAAGTCAGGGACAGAACAAGTCGGGTCCTGCAGCTCCCAGCACAGCGCTAAGACCAGACACCTTTCCCTTGACAAGCTTTATGAATGTTGCATAATTTGTAGGTTGATAATTAACAGCTAACTCCTCCTTTGTGAATCTGCTTTTGCTTTCCTTTCCGTTGTAGACTGTCTGGGAAACCAAGCTGGGTGAAAAAGCATTTTAAATAAGGTAAAAATTGTGCCCAGGTAGTTCTTGGAGGAGATGGATGCTCAGATGATTTTTCTAATACTGACATGAACACTTTTAGTGACACCAGGAATATCAGTAGTCTGAAAAGGGAGTGCTTACTGAGAAGTGTATTGTTTATTAAGTCATACTTTGAAAGAAAAGGATCTGTTTTAGAGAAATACTGGTCTGGGTGGAGGCTTCCTGTGCTGAACTATGTTGTACACATGGGAACAAAAGTGGCCTTATGAGGATGGGAGACACTGCTCTACCATGAGAGCAGTTGTACCTGTCATGGCACCTATGCCCGGGAGAGAGTGGGGTTTAACATTTCTCGCTTCAGCTATCCCTCTGAAGAAATGGAAGCAGATTTCTGTCTCTGTGATTCCCAAAGGGCTTTACAAAGGGAGCCAAGGCTCAGGTCAGAGGTGGCCCTTTGGGCTGAGGTGTACAACAGCCATCGCAGTACCCAGTTCCTTTTTTAACTTCAGGCACTCACCATCTCCCACATTTATCTTATAAACCCATGTTGTTTAGATTCAGATTTATTCCTGATACTGTCTTTCAAAGTCTCTTGGTAAACCTTTCTGCAATCAGCTCGCTTTTATTTTAATGACTGACTCTATCAACAGTGGCAGACACTTTGTTCCCTTGGATCTCAAAGGGGAGCTCAGCATCTATATCCAGTGTGTCCATCCCCCTCCCGAAATTCAGGAACTACCACAGTGTAACACTCCTGCAGCACCACCATCAGCAGGCAGCTCAAGCTCAGACCCAGCTTTTCTAACGTGCAGCTCTCTGCTGCATCTTTATTAGTTGTAGCACTGCAGGAAGGAGCATTTCAGATCTTCATGTGCACCTTTTCTCAGCTCAGCTTGCCTTAAAGAGGGATTTTAGAATATCTTTGTACTGGGGCAGCCAGGATTTAGTCTGCAAGCTCCTGCTGCCCCCTCCACTTTCTGAGGTGTTGCAGGCCTGCCACATCCTTAGAGGCTGCCAGAGCGTAGCACAGTTCATTTGAATTTGAATAAAGTACTGAACTTTATTTTGAGCCCTAAAATTCAAATCAGAATGCGATGAGCGCACGCCTGGAGGATGTGCATTTTAAAAAGAGCCACTGAGCTCTTTTTTAGAGCTGTCCGTGTTTCCCATCTCTCTGATTTTATCATCTGGAGAGCAAACACTAAAAAAAGAAAAAAAGAAAAGCCTCTGCATTAAAAAATTTCCAAAAACATGGACCTCACTGAAAGATTTTTACTGTCATTTTTCTGTGACAGGGAAAAAGTGACTTCTTAGGCAATATGTCCTTGTTTCTTTTTCGACAGAATAAAATTTTGGTTAACTCAGAGAGGCTACCCTAAATATCTTAAGAAAAAAAGAAAAACAAAAGGGGAAAAAAACCCCCTAAACCAGTAAAGTTTAATCCCAACTATTTGGACAGAACTATGTTGTTTTGGAAACACAGTCAAAACTGAAAACTATCTCAAAGTTTGCTATAGGAAAATGGCTGTCACATTTAGTGGGTGCAGCAAAAAATCCTCAGTTGTTTGTTAGAGAGAAAGAGAAAAACAACCACCGTGTCCCTGGAGTTATCCGGGGCTCACATTGGCAAGACTCACCAGGTAATCCTTCTTAAACCTGCAGAGGTTTGCAGAGAAACTTTCAAGCCAATCCAAGAATAATAAAAACGCTAATTATAGGCTTCGTCTCCCTGCAGAACACATGGACTTTAATGCCTCTTGCAGGGATTTATCACACATGAGAATGTGGTATATTTTTTACTGCTCCTTCTTTCTCTTTTACTCATGAAATACTGGAGTTTTCCAAACATGATGCTCTCAAAGACTAAATCCTTAGCTGGTAGAAAATGGGATCATGCTGCTAATTCCCTCTGCAGCTATCCTGATTTGCACTGGCTGCAGATCAGTCCTGTTACATTACCTAGGCACAGACTGGAGCTGCTTTTATTCTTTATTCTTGTTTGATTTCTATTTCAAAAATAAAACTGTCTTACAAAGTACACGTTTACAAGTGAGTCAAAACCCATTACATGGAAACTATTTAATTGTAAGCAGGTTAGATCAGCTTTCCTATGATAACATCTTCTGATATTGGTGTGTCTTTCTTGTTCAGGCTTAAAACTTTGCTTGCAAAGTCTCCTTGTATTCCTTTGAACTCCCCTGGGAGATTAAAGAAAAAAAACCCCTCCAGTTAACACTCCCTCATTTCATTTTTAAAGGTCATGCTTAGAGCTGGCAGTTGTTATAGGAGCTGTCCTCTGTAAAGAAAAGTCTTAACTAGCCAGGCACAGACTTAACCTCAACATGGAAAAACTAACATTGTCACTAGGATATGGAGAAACCATGGTGAAGAACTAGCAACAGCCAAACCACGGCAGAATGAGCAGTCGGCATCTGCTCGGTGGGCCTTTATCATGCAGTGTTGTATGTACGATTCAAAACGCACAGGACGATTGTTGAAATGATGTAGACAAATTGACTCAAATTAGTTTAGCATGGGCCATGCAAAGTTTAAGCTTGTTGAGCCCAGACACATAGCAACAGCTCCTCGAGGCCCCGCGCTCGCGGCGCAGAAACACAACGGCCACCGCAGCCCCGCGTTCGCGCCGCTCGCTTTTGTGCCTGCCTGCCTCTTTTCTTTCCATTTTGCCTGGCTCTAGACGGTCTTGGCAGAAGCAAACCCTGCTGAAGACTACACTAGCACTGATAATTTTATAGAAGTACTTGTGAGCTTTAATGTCATTTTATACTTCCTTAATCTTTTGACTGTTACTTAATGACAAACAAATCCCCAAAGAACTGGGGAGGTTGGGGGAAGATTAAAAGGATTTTGAGATTGTATTCTCTGCTTTCAGTCAAACTGTCCCAAATCCTGCCAACACAATTCTCCAGTGCCCTATGACACTCCTCCCCAGACCACCAGGAGTGAGTTTCTTATTGTATTTACAGTAATCTAATTACAACAGTTCTTCAATTCACAGCCAGCTTTGGTATACAGACTTTAGCAAGAACTCTCCTCTAGTGCAGATTGCAAACTTTAATCTTTTAAACTAACAGCGAACACCCCCCTTCCCCCCAAAAAATTTCTGAAATGCCTGTGTAAGCTACAAAGATGTATTCCCCCTCCCACACCCGCCAACACTTCGCTCATCTTTTTGTTAAGTTTCTTTTGTGCCAATTTACTGCCTAAGGTAATAAGGAGTTCCTGAGAGATAATATTCTGCAAGGTTATAAAATGATGGTAAAAACAGGTTGCCTGCCAGAAAATTCCTTCTAAAAAAGATATTTCTCTAAATATGTGTAGTTACCTTAGGTTTTTTTCAACTTCTCTCTGTTCTTTGTATTTAAAGAAGCAGCTATGTAGAAAAAATATAGGCTGAACATTTTACTTAAAAATTAAATAGTCTCAACTTAAAATTGTCATTACTCAAAGCCACTTGATGCAAATCTTAAAGCTGATTAACTTTATTTAAGGGAAGCAGATGACAAAAGTAGAAGGAGTTTGTACATAATAAAAATGTCAAGAAAATGAAGACAGAAAAGATTGTTTTACATGAAGCAAAATACAAAACAAAAGTACATCCGCAATGAATTAGCAAATCTGGACAGTCTTAGTGTGCCATTGCAGCCATCTAGCTCTGTACACAAGTATTGCACAGTTCACTTTCAGTTCCATCACAGGTTTTCCACTCAGAGCTTTTACAGTAACATTGGGTTTACCAAGACACATCCTCTGCAAGTTCGAGGCAGCTTTTCTCCTCTCCCAGTTTGGCATTTGACTTTGTGAGTTGTGCTCACACACAGTCTAATGTGGAACTTGCTAAAGTTAATGACATCTTCACTCCCAAGAAGATTAAGAATAATTTAGGTCTCCCTCGTTACTGTGTCCTTTTGAAGACATACAGAGGGCAGAAATAATGTATGCTCATATTACATTTATGAGTGTTTCAAATACTCAGTTTGTCCTTTGGAATCTGTTTGGTTGGTTTCTGTGAGACCAGTCAATCATTTTGCTTTCTAGTATGTTATCAGCAAGCCTTGTCATGTCAAAATTCTTTCAATATTTAATTCCTCTTGTTGAGATTCATTGCTATGCAAGTGGAAATGAGCTGGCCACTCAAACCTCAGCTATTTCCTGCTGTTTTCTGTGAATCTTGAAAAACTAGGAACATAATAGTATCTTTTCTGGTCTCACATTCACTCTTGAAAAACTACTTCTAAAGCATCTTTGTGCTGTTTCCCTCCAAGCAAACTGTCCATGGCAATGCTCCATAAATGATGCAATTATTTAGCTTGTAAAATCTTTGGGTTTCTAGACAATCTCTATACTTTGCTTAATCCAAAGAACTCAGAATAATGAAATAGCTTTGAAAAGTTCTTATGAAAGAACAAGAAAGAGCAGCTGCATGAAAACCTCCCAACTTCCATCAAAGTGTCTTGCAAATGACAGATTGTATGTAGTAGTTAATTTCTGTGAGATCTAAATTCATTTTTAATCTCCGAGATAATAGATCTAATACTCACAGTCCAGTAGCTTATCAGGTTGGATAATGTACAGGAAATTCTCCGACTCTTATAAAAACAAAGTTCTTTACCAGTTTAGGAGATACTCTCATGGGAGGGACCCGGGCTCCTCCAAATGAAAGGAAAATGCTGCGTTGCTGCAATGGGAAGTGTGGAGCAGGCATCCCGAAGTGTATGGATGCCATCTGCTGGCACTAAAGAATATGACCCTCCATCCACCTTGAAGATGGATGAGGAGGGTCAGATCTCATTTTTCACATTGGCATGAGCCACTCACGTTATTCCATGTCTAAACTCACGTCAGTAGAAGACAAATTAATTTGAGATTATATAAGCCCTCCTTTAATGGGTATCTCTGTGCTTCAGAATTAGGTTTGTTTAATGCTTTATGTCATCAGGGCTTAGTTACTTAGGAATAAAAGACATCTCTGCTTGGTTTTGCTGAATATCATGTTTGGATGTACTAATCCTCACGTAAGTTTATATCCATTACACCATTGTTTCACATGCAGTGCTGCATGGGAAGGATTCTGCCAGCAAAGCCAGGCTTAGCCCAGGGGATTTCATCTCTCTCAGTTTGTTCCCTTTATTGCAGCAGTGCAAGGCACAACCTTTCCAAATTTCACACAGACCTCCAAACTCACAGGACATGAAAAATACCAAATATCAAATAGGTTTATCTTGCCCTTGCATGCCCCCTGGCTCCTGAGCTGTTAAGATTTACAGGCAACTTATTCTCTCTCTCCATAGCATTACTCCAGACACTGTAAGTTGTCAGCATGGATGGAACAGTTGGGTTGGTATGGGAACCTTTCCAAAGAGGAAGGTGTGTGACCAGGGTGTGTGATTTAATCTGTATAGAAATGGGACTGATTTGGGTGGTTTTGCCTAGAAATGCTAGGGTGAATTTAGAGAGTGTGGTTGTAGTGTATAATCAGAATTATCATATTGTCATTTCATAATCAAAAAGTAGTCAGAAAATTCCTTTCTACATGTTTGATAATTGTCTTGGGTCTATGCATGAAGAAATGGCACCACCTCCATCATACTCCCCATAATGCACAGTGGATATGATACACTACATTATTTCCAAGCATGATCCATTGTTGTGAGGCTTACCCCATTCCACAGTTCTTCTTAGAAAGATGCCTTCTCTTTCTCTTTTTTACTCAAGGCACTTCATGTTGTTAGAGATGACCCAGAGCCAAGCAAGCTGAGAAGCCTGTTGTTATTCAGTGCCTGAACTCTAAAACAGGATCAGAGTCAACAGTGTAGCTAATGATGGGAAGTGGTTAATGAGGGATCAACCAAGGGATATGACTAATGAAGGGAAAAGGATTGCAGAATTGCAAAGTCACTGAGTGCACTGCACGGCAGATAAAAACTCTGTAAGTCCTTGTAACCCCAAGCCCACAGCCATGTTTTCTCCCTCCCACTCCTCGTCCTCGTAGCACAGCAAGAATTCCCAAATCACCCATGGCAGGACCTGGCAAAGCTGCAGCTCCCACTGCTGGAGTTCAGGCTGACTGCACACACACCACCTCTGACACCCAGCCTCTCCCTGCTCCACAGGGAGCCCAACAGAGAGTTGTACTGCGAAGTCCCCTAAGAAAGGACATCAATCCCATCAATTCCTTCCCCCACAAAAAAGGTGTTCTGTGTCTTCTACAGGAAGATGTAGAAGGATTACAGGAGTAATCTGCTTTACAGGAGTGAGTCAGTGCTTTAAAGTGTAAGTAATTAATTATGCTGCCACTGTTATTATTTTTATTCTTTTCTTGAAGAGAAAAAAGAATTAAAGGAAGTATAGGGCTTGATCTGAAAAATTGGGAGAAGGAAGAAAACTATACTCCACATGGACAAGAAGGGTTCTAAACCACTGTGTAGAATTTAGATCTAGTTGTGTATGGGGCTGTATTTGACAAAGTTCAGAGGCTTGGGTCTGGGGTTTGTGAAATCCTTTTTTTCCTTTACTTTTGAATGTTCTTCCATCCACTCAATATTCCTACTGTCATTATGGAGTCAGGTCAGGCAGAGATCAGGCACAGCATTAGAAAGCTCTGTCATCAAGTATTCCCTACTTAGCAGTATCAATAGGATCTTACTTTTTATTTGAAGTAGGTGACTTGTAGTTCAAAATTGATGTGAAGGTACGTTTTGTGAGTGCTCCCACAGATGTTTTACAATTCTCTGTTTCGTATTTGTCTTTTCATTTGTAGGAATAAACACAGTAACAGCAAAAAGAGTCTCTGGTATGTCACCACTGGGATATGCACAACTTGAGAGCCAGTGGCAAGCTGTTGGCTCTCCTGATTAGGAGCTGGCAGTGATCAGACCATTTACTGGACCTTAAGACATCACGGAGTGGTTTATTGTTATGCTGCCACCTCTGAAAGGTACCAAGAGGACCTGAAAGCATTTGCTCATCTATAACCCAATAATTAAATAGCTGTAACAGAGTCTGGAGGTCTCTTCTGATTTTCCAAATGCTTGTGTGTTTCATCAGTCCACTGGGAAGAGCAAGGAAGCAGAGCAGTGAGGTGAATGTCTAATTAAATTGGTGGAAGGCATCCACTCAGCTCTGCAGAGACCTCTTGGGAGAGCAAAGCAAGGAAAGAGGTGCTCAGTGCCTTTACATGCCTGGGTTTTATCTTTGCTTTGTTCGTAACCTCAAAAACATGGAAGGACTTCTTGCTGTGTAGATCTGTAAATCCGATAATGTTAATGTTTTATTTCATAACAGAAGTGGAGGCATGGTAGAGATAAACCTGAGGAGTGACTTCATGCTAAGCACAGCGTGTTATTTTAAATGTCAACCTCTTGGGGAAGGTTCCCATGCCAACAATTTTCTTTGGAGATTACGCTATGAAAGTGGGTGAACACACACCCAACTCATAACTCACTCAACCTTCCACCTGCGTAAAACAGAGCAAAAAAGCTTATGAAAACACACCAGCAAGTAGAGCACACAGCTGGGAAACAGCAAGAAGGACATTTTATTTAAAATTGAGGAAAAACCCAAAATGTCATGAGAGTTGCTGCACTTCTGTGCAGCACACCACACCTAGGAGATTAAACAGCAATATTGTCATTTGTACCTATTTATTCAAGGCAGGGATCTGACCTTTCCAGGCTCATTTGTTTCAGCAAACTTTGCTCATGCTACTCATGACTGCTCATATTCATAAGACTTGCAAGATTAAAACATCAAATAATTGCTGATAATATGAAGACAGTGTGATGGAAGGAACAGTAGTGTTTCTTATTATGTGATTATCTTTCTTTTGTCTTTTAAGGCTCTGAGAAACCACTTCAATTATTTTGATCATTTTCCTGTCAAAGGTAAATTTTTTAATTGGCCACTGCACTTCTACAGATATGAAGCTTTGCTGTGATCTCTGCAAATCTCAATGAATACATTAAACCAGGTACTGTAGTTCTACTAAATAATATTAATTGTTTTGTTCAGGGTTTGTCAACGTCCACCCAATCATTTTCTCAGTTGAATGGAAGAAATGCCACCCTGCAGGTTGAGCAACAGATCCAGACTGCTTCAGGGGATGGGTGGCTTCAGTCTTGTCCCTTGACCCCAAAATGACACCATGGCCTGACCTATAAAATGAGGACAATTAAATCTATTCACTTTTGTAAACACTAGTGCAACACATGGTTGAATAGCACTATGTAAATTTAAAATCTTCATTAAACTGAGGCAGAGCGCCAAGTAATCACAAAGCACACACTACTTGAAACCAGCTCATTAATAGTTCTGCTGTTGGAACCAGTTTCTTAATGGCTAAGTAATGCGCTGCCTACAATCTGCAAAACCATGTTTCTTGATATTTTTTTTTTAAATTATGCAATTATATTGTGATAATGTCTTGAACTTGTGTGTGCACAGGTAACAAAAAAGGTAACCTCCAAACACGTAACAGCCCAAGACTTAAAATCTGTTCTTTTTTATTCACAGTTTGTATAACTCTGTAACGAAAAGGAAGGAGGATACTCTGCCTGTTTTGTTGGCACTGCTGTGGTACTTCAGTAGTATGTTTGATCTGTTACTGCCTGACCCCTCAGCCAAAAATATTGTGCAACCAACTCGCTTCTCCAAGTTTCTTCCCTTGCATGCTACAGTCACCCAGAACCAGCAGACAGTCAGTTTCCTTTTCTATGAGACGAGATGCATCTGCAGGTGAGGCCTCATGCTTAACCAAGCATGTCTCTTCATATGCAATGAAATGTGTTTGAGTGGGGTCTGCTGCTCTTTCATCCCTGCCTGGGTTTGTCACCAGTAAATCAGCCAGCAGCCTCACTACCAACAAATGTTGGATATTAACCTCCCTCCTTCCTTCCAGAACACTATTAACCTAGGTTATCTACTCAGGGAATACGTTTTTAAGCCCCAGGGTAGATTTATATTTGGAATTTGCAAAAGTACAGTGTAGGAAACAGAGGAGT
>VZRV01004033.1:0-176365 GCA_013398115.1 Falcunculus frontatus
ATTAGTGTGCATATTTACATAAAATGTTCCAATGGTAAAAATTAACGCCCCATTTTTGTAGACAGAGATCACATCTAGCGTTTTCTCTTTTTGTTGTCCCGGAGTATACTTTCCCTTTTGCCTACAGATAATAAGAGTTATGTGAAAGGAAACCTAGATCTCAGAGTTTGGACTTCTGGTTTTTTGTCTATTTACGCGTGATGCTTTTTTTTCTTCTTTTTCATTACATTTCTTAAGTAAAAGTCATGGTATCCCTCACTATTCCAGTGATTTCTGACCTCCAGTCTTGTGTTTGTATTGGACCACCTCTCCCAAATGGTTTCTCCTACCAGAAGAGTTATACTTTCTGCTACCAGGAGTCCACTGAAGGATTTGGGTATTGCAACGCCTTACTCAAAGGATCCTGAACTCATGGGAAGGAATTCTGAATTAGATGACTGGGGGCTGTTAAGGGAAAAAAAAAAACCATGAGAGCTAGTGCAATGAGTGGAAGGCATAGATCATCCAAGTAATAAAGAATGCTGATGACAAAAATATGTATTAGATCCTAGCTTTCACTGAGCCTCAAAATCAAACTTCAGGCTGTGGAAAGCCACCTGATATCTTTGATTGGAATTTGCATCTCCAAAACACACTGTGTAATTAGATACCTAAATCTTTCTTTCAGATATGGAAACAAGGATCATGCTTTTCTTTTAACACACTGGCATGGTTAAGAAAGAAAAAAAGCCCTGTATTTTTAACTCAACAGCTAAAACTGTAAATGTGAGAGACTTCTGTTCATCTCTCTGTGAGGGCTTTGACTCACCTTTCTTACCATCTTCTAAGTAACCAAATGCAATTCAAAGCTCTATGTATGTGCAACATCAGCTTTAGAACTAAGGAGAGAATGCATTTCTCTTGCTCCAAATGTAATACTTTGTAGGAAGTGTTAAAAGTTCGTGGGGTCAAAAGTAAAAAAGAACAAGCTTGACTTGATAAGCATATGTCAAAAGGAAGGAAGAGGGGAAAAAGTAGCAGAAATTTAGAACTGGATACCAAAATCTCCTTCCAAACCTGTATAAATTTCATCTTATTTATTAGTGAAACATTAAATCAATTCCTACTGGATTGTAAGTGGACCATGAGGCTGTAGCTATGGTTAAATCTAATGGAGGATAAATATGTTCATGCGTATTAGTAAAACTTCTGTCGCTCCTGAAATCAAGAATAGAGAAAAGTTTAAAAAATAATAAAAAACCCAAAACAAAACCTCATATTTCAAAACACTTCCTCTCACTTTCAAAATAATAAATCTCTCTACATCAAATTCAAGAAACAGAATTTGAGAGGTTGTCTCTCCTTGCATGTCACTAAAAACCTGCAAAACTTTGTGGAAGGTGAGGTTTCTGAAAGCTTTTGCTCTACAAGATTGCATCCTCACAGTTCTTCCCCCAGATTGATTGAGTAATAATCTATTCTTAGAGTGACTGGTCTCTTTCTATGCCAGGGCTGCACATGCTGTCTCTCTTGAGATTTCTCTTTCCTTTTTCAAGCCCCATGATCTTTTGCAACCGTCGAAATCACCCTCAAAGTAGGAGGAGGCCTCTCTCTGCTGAGCTTTTGGCACTACCTCAGCCTGATACCTAGAGCGCGAGGAAACAGCGATGCTGATCTTGGAGTTAGGCAGGAAAGACAGCTTAAACTATAGGCAAGAATAAGATGGAAAGAAGGCAAACTTCTCTAAAAAAAAATCTTCACAAAGGCATTATGTGAAAGAAAAGGAATTCCTAAAGTGCTACTTATGTTGTCAGCTGCTGGTGTTAATGAATAGCACAGTAATAAACACAAAAGACTGATGGCCAGGAGGAGGTTGTCTGCTGTGGACTCATATCAATATGACACAAGTCAAATACAAGATCTATGCCCAGAAGATAAACATCTGAGTCAAATAAAATACAATCTGTGAACTCTGAAGATTCCAACATAATTTTCATCTGGAGAACTGGCACCAACACCCTGGGACCTTTGCATAGATACCTTGGAAGAATTTGGCCCTATATGAATAGAATCCACATTTGTAAGGAAGCCTGCTCGAAGAAAAGACTTATCTCCTTTAAGAATTAATGTAATGTTTTATGCCTTGTGACAAGTGCAAAATCACATCCACTGCATCAGGGCACTTATTTAAATCAAAGATGTTAAAGTTAGCACTGCATCATTTAATGAAAAGTGTTAAACAAAAAGGTTAACTAATCCTGAGTAGGTCACGGAGTTAATAACCTAAGAATACTCATTGAATTAGCTTTCCAAATTTATCATGTCATCCCCTGAGTAAAATTTCAAAGTAAAGATAATGAGGCTGTGGGGAAGAATAACAGATGTGGAGTATTAGAAGCTAGTAAATTGCATTTCATGCACTCATAGAGTTAAAGCATAAAGGGAATATACCATCACACTTATTGACTCCCATATAGCTCCTTAGTACAGCAACAGCTTGAGCTAGACTAACAATCTTGAAATATTTTTTTAAAAATCTTGTTTTCTACCTTACAGGATGCATGCACCCTTGAAGCAACTTAGATTATAAACAAGCTTATAAAGTGATCAACATCAAGTAGAGATCTAACTTTCATTTTTTTCTCCTTAGAAATAGACTCTTTCTCATAAAAAGTTGGTTAAAAATTCTGGGGGCCTTTTTGCAAAGTTTTTATTTCTGAGCAAATACCTACATAGCTGCAAACTGTGTACAAAAAATCTGTTTCTGAATTCCATCCCACTCTGTATATCTTCTGCATATGTTCCTACAGGTAGTCATGGATGAAAAGCATCTGGAACTCAAAGCTTGCAATGAAGGGAGGGCCTTCTACAGTTTTGGTAACTGGCAAAACTTCCACGACAATAAATGAAACTAGAAGATGTAGAACAGAATTAAAAATGCTAGCATTTATCATACCGTGATTATAAGATTAGATCAGACTGAAAAGATTAAAACCTTGAGGGAAAGACCTGGAAGAAGGAAATGTTTGATTAGCATGAAAAGTCAAGAGTGCAACCCCAAATATGAGAAATATTTTGGATGTCATTGTGGGTTGCCACATAAGTCTGAACTCAGCATTAGAGATCTGGTTGCAATTGCAGAGCTCATTTTACTCTTTTAATTTTAATGCCACCAAAATGGGGGGAAAAGAGTCATCCATTCTGGTCCCAGTGATAATCTTTGGAATGGAAGTCAAACAAGCTTTCCCATTAAGTGTTAACAAAAATTTAAGAGCCATCAGTGAAAGCATGGTAACTCACTGCATCCATTTCTAACCCACAGATATGCAAAGTCACTCAGCACAGATCAACAGTTTCTACTGTGAGGAAAGCTGAGTGAACTACCTGACATTTGCAAAAGATATGGGCATACAAAAGGAGAATCAGGGCACCTCATTAGTCAAGCAGTGGGTTGGCCGATTTACAGTAACTTGCCTGTCTTCTTGAACCTTTAAATTAGTGTATGCTTTAAATGCAGACAGATACTTTAGGACACTGAATTGTGAAGTGGGAAGATTTGGAGACTAGAGTAAGAGCAGCACATGTCAAGTATCTAGGGGCATAGAGAAATATATATGTAGCAAAGATATACAGGTTCAAGAAGGCATAGACAAATACTGCAGTTTAGACTTGCTCTGAAAAACGGGTGTCAACGACAGAAAAGAGGGGCAGGTGAAAACGCATCCCCAGTGACAAAGGGGAAAGATGGTCACAATTGGATTGATACTAAAAAAAAGAAAAATTTTCTTTTTCTCTTTTGTTAACTTTGTATCATGTAAGTGGTTTTGTATCTCTATTTGAAATCAACTTTTAACCTTTCTCTTTTTTTTTTTCTGAATAAGAAGGCATCTGAAGCAAACTCATCTGCAGTTCCCTGAACTGCCATGCAAAAAGTATGATTTCTCTGAGAAAACACTCCATGGATAAAACCACAGCATGAAAAATAAACAAATAACTCATTTATCTCATTTACAGATTTGTCTACTATTAGTAAATATCTTACAGTTCTAGCAGTGTTTGCATTATGCTCATTTTTCTTATGTATCTGTCAAGGAAATTAATTTTTTACATTGATTTTTCTAAAATCTAAGAATATTTGAATACAATTCAAGTCTTATTTAATATGAGTAGAACATTTCTTGTAACCTTAAAAGCTTTAATTGAAGTTCCTAACTGCTGCTATCTACATTCTGTCTCTACTCTGCTGTTTCAACATGTATCTGATTTCTGCTTTTTTTACTACACACTAAAACCTGAGGTCTCTGTACAGCCCATTTCATTCAGAATGTTAAGAGGTGATTATCTCAGGCAGAATTATGCTTAGCAGTAAAAAAGTAGAATCTCAGGTAAATTTGTGAACTATACTCTTTAGTAATTTTGTCCTGTTCTGACTGGAAGATGGACATAAATTTCTATCTGTTTATTCCAAATTTTGAGCTACTAGGCTAAAAAATGTTGATGCTGGAGATATTAAGAGAATCCTGTCATAACTTCTAATTTAATCTAAAAAATGTCTGAGCTGGGCTTTTCTCTAACTTTTCAGTCATTTTATAGTTTCTAGACTGCCCTTGACACTTAAGATTCTCAAAAATTAAAAGCGATGATAACCTGTGAGCAACAAATGGAATGGAAATAGGCATAAGCATAGGAATTAAAGTCAAATCAGTCTTCAGAAGAGTGTCTCTGCCCCTAATATCTAGGCCATACCCCTAAAATATTTTCCTAACATTTTCTGAAGCCTTAAATTCTAAAGATTACAATCACTTTTCTGGTTGTTCCCTGTTATAAGAAATTTTTCCCTGGAGTGCAGTATTAATTTATTTTAACGTATGATTTCACATTGTACTCACACCAAAAAGAATAGAATGAAGAATAACTCCTTTCATGTTTTCTGTGGATTTGAAAACTGCAACTATATCTTTCTTCACTGTCTTCTGCCTAGATTAAATGCCCTTTATTTTTCAAACTTACTATATCTTCTAAACCTCTTAATATTCTTGCGAAGCTCTGGATTGCCTCTAACTTGTCCATATCTGTCTTGGCATCCTAAAGAAACAACTCATTTTATAGGGGATTTGCATGGTATTTGGCAAACACCTGGGAAAATAGTATCTTACTATTCTTTCATTGAAACCATTGTAGTAGAAGTTACCATGCATTCTAGGAGAAAGATCAAATGCTAGCTAGCCAAACAGGCTTTACAAACTGGAATACATACTATCAATAAAGAAACAGTTATTGGAAAGCTATAAAGCACACTAGAAAATTGACACAGACAACCAAAAGCTGTATCACAATACAGCACAAAATCCTGTATCAATGGCACAAAGTCCAGATGAAGACTGGTCTCTAGTAGTGTACACTAGACGTTAATGCTGCAGCCAATACTGTTTAACATCTTCCTTAATGACCTGTGCGATGAGATGGAGTGCACCCTAGGCAAGTTTGTGGATGGTGTAAAATCAAGAACCCCAATTTATAGACTAGATGAGTTGAGCTGGAGGTGTGAGCAGAGAGTAATCTCTCAGGGGAAATGACAGTTCCAGCCAGTGGGAAGGAATTAAGTCCTAGACTGGTTTGGAACAGATCTTTAAAGACCATTTAGTGTGATCTCCAAGCAACTGAGCAGGCTGGGCTTTACCAGCTGGAAAGCAGGCTGACAGAGAGGGATGAGGGGGACAAAAAGCTGAGCAGCTGCCAGTGATGTATTATGTGGCGAAGAATGCTGACAGCTCTCTGGGGTGCTTAGGCAGAGTTGACACTTGTTCGAGTGAGGCAACCCTCCCTCTCTGTCGAGTTCTGGTGAGACAAATCTGGACACCTGTGTCCAGTGATGGACGGTCCAGTATAAGACAGATGTGGACCTATTGGAGCAAGTCTAGCACATGATTACTAAGGACTTGGAACACTTTCATGTGATGACAGATAAGAGACATAAGAGAGTTGGGATTGTTCAGCGTTGAGAAGAGATGGCTCAGGGATCTCATCCATATGTTGAAGAATCTGATGGGACAGTGTAGAAGACAGACTTGGCAGCACCCACTCACAGGACAATAGGGAGTGGAAGCACATTTAAAAACAAGAAATCCCATCTGAACACTTGTTTTTTCATATGCGGGTTGTTGAACACTGACACAGGTTGCACAGGAAGACTGTGAAGTCTTTAACAATGAAATATTTAAAACTTGAATGGTCCTGGTTATCCTGCTGTGGGTGACTCTGGTATAAAAAATTACAAGAGGTCTCTTGTAACATAACGATTCTGTGATTCTGTGAAATAGGATTCAAAAGAATGAACATATTATTCTTCTCAGAGAAGCCTGGTAAAGCAAAAGGAGTCTGGTAAAGGAAACAAGAGAAGCATTTAAAAAAAGTACCAGTGGGGAAGGGTGGAAAGGGTAAATGAGCCCAAGAGCAAGACTGTTGCCCGGCAGAAGCTCCTTGGAGATTTAGATTTGGCTTGAGACAATTTATTTTTAGATCATCTACTCCTACAATCTGAGAAATGCCCCAAAGTAGCAACTATCACCAATGACAATATTGCAAATAACAGTAGCATGGGAGATAAATATAAAGTTGATAATTTTTACTGCTTACAGCACTTTGTCCTTTTCACCTCCCCTACTATATCAGTAAGATTAAATGCCTCTAAATATTTTTTCAGATATTATCAATAGTTTTAAACCAGAATTATTTCTTTCTATTCAAGATTCAAAGTGAGTCTGGTAAGACACACATATATTCATATTTTTTAAAGGAAATGAGATAAACAATTAGCACAAGTTAAACACATAATAAAACATAATTTGAGTAAGAAGACACAATTCCAGAAGTAAAGCATATCAAGCCCCATGTTGCCAACTGTCCTCACTTTATTCTCTTCATCAAATGGAGTCTGAGTGGAGAAGAACAAATCTTTGGACTGCCACAACTGCATCAAAACCCAATGAGTTTCTACGAAGTAAATGTTCCACAGCTGATTAGAAATGGATAATATGTGCCTCAAATCCACATGGAAAAAGAAAAAAAAAAAAAGAAATAGAGAAGAAAGGAAAAAATACTGGAGAGAGCATTCACAGTCATGAAATCTCTTTGAAACTGAACAAAAGGTTTAACTGTTAGTATGCCTGCATTTCTGATGAAAAAATTCAGGCATAATAACTCTTTTCTGACAGTGATGAAAACCATAGCTGATGTGGCCTAAAATACAATGAACCTTATTTTCACTTTGCTTCGTTCACTCCCTAAATCACTCAGTTTCTTGCCTTTAAGTAAAACCCTGCAGGGCCTTCTTTGAAATGGTGAAGTTGAAGAATGCTCCTCTGTCAGACAAACAGTTACTTAAAAAATAAAAAAAAAAAATAATTAGTATTGGTGGTTGGATATATTCTTCGTAACCTGGCATGATTTTCCTCCCTTGTTTCTAAATTAAACTCCTTAGATTGCCATTTTCATAGCACACATTGTTTCGTCTCTCGGAACCTAGAAAGTCAAAACAATGAAATTCAATGTACAGCTCCAAATAATCAATGTGAACTGCTGCAAATGCCATGTGCACTGATAGATATATTTGAGTGAATCTTGGCAAGGCAGTTTAAAATGTTGCTTTCCTTAGCTGTCCTCCTTTTACCTCTGCCAAATAGAGACACTGTCCTGAAGTGGAACCACAACAGGAGGAACCTGTCTGCTCTAATTAGTGATTAAATGTATTGCCTTATGCTACCACTAATATAAGGAGCTTTCTTTGTCTGCTGAAAATTTCCTAGAACAAATCTGGTAGACTATTAGCCATTTAATCAAATTCATCTATCGTATCCACAGAGAAATCCAGAGCATCCTTGTACCTCCCTCACTAATCATGAGGTTACCAAACAAGGCTCTGTCTTGCCTAGAGTCTGTCAGAGACCAGGAGAAAAGGCCTTGACTACCCAAGAATTATCTATAGAGAATATCATACGTATGAGACCACAACTGGTTATCTTACGTCTCTCTATTAAACATTGGGAGAGAAAGTTTAAGAAGGTGAACGTCTCACAGAAATCCATGAAGAAAATAATTGCAAACTAATATTTAATTTTATATTTGGAAACAAAAAAAATCTGTTGAACTCCTTGTAGTGGCGGTATACACGTGTCTTGATAAAAAAAGCTGCTTGCACATGTTAGTATACAAAGGACTCCCTGCAGTTTCTTTGTTGTCCCTCTAGCCATTCTGTCCAGAGATTTCAGAAACAAAAATAATGTGGCATGGTACATGGAGAACAAATGCTTGCAGTGTGCACATAAGCACAGATGGAAAAAAAAAATATTGCCAAGCCTGGAAATTATTTTTTTTTTTTAGTTAGTGAAGATATTTGCATTATTTATTCAGGATAGTTAATAATTATTTTTCTTTAAGAAATAACTAGATGAATTGAAACTCTAAAAAACGGGAAGTATACTACAGTTCACATTGTGAACACCAAAAGACATTGGAAAGGGCATTCCCTAGAGTCTACAGGGCATTACATACACAGATGAAAAGAATTGCAAAGAATACAGGCAGGAGCCTGAACTTCATGGAGGGAGACCTAGAGGTGTCCTGAAAATGAGACAGCAAGAGCCAGACCACCAGGGAAGCAGACAGCACTTCCTGAGAACCAGAGGTGCCTGAGAAGGTGACTCTGATACCCTGTAATCCAGGTCAATTACAAGAAAAGGCCACAACCAAGAATTTGCCTTCAGTTATATAGTGAGCAAAAGGCAAATTTCCAGTTATTTATTTCAAGTATTTTTGAAATACTCAAATAAATATACTCAAATAAAATCTGGTTCAATATTGTTTTGAGGTGGATGTATTCAAAACACTTTCTGGTTTTTGGTGAATAAAGAGAAGGTCTAGCAACTTCTGTCCCAAAGCTATCCTGCTGACTCAGAGTCCTATGAAAACAAATGAGGGTTTTTTCCCTCTCCTCATAGCAATCTGGAAGATATTAATGATGGCATATGGTCCATTGTTCAGCACTATGACAGATTTTTTCCAGATTATGACTTTGCATCAAAGCATGACTTACATGCTGAGTACAGTACTTGTTATTAATTCCTTAATTTGTATGGGTCTGAAAGTATCTAGTGCTTTTCACAGCTGTTTAGAAAATCCAGAAATATGATGGCCTTGCATAAAACCATTTGTTTCCCTTTATTCTGATTTCTAGAAGCACAAGGTAACAATTTCAATGTCTGACTCGAACAAAATCAATTTTGAGAAAAATATTAGGCTTGTATATTTGTTTTTTTCTTTTTTTCTTCACTGATTAGGACTTACATGAAAGTTGTCATTGGGCTCACCCCAGAATAATTCTGTAAAACATCTGAATTAATTGTAATTTCTGCAACACTCATCTGCACATGAGGACAGACTAGAACTTGTGTCTCCAACACTTTTATTTTTTCCCCAAAATTTCTTATTCCAGCAATTTTGGAATTTTTGGAAAAAAATTCCCAGCAAGATTGACAGGTGAGAAGTCTCAAAGAAATATCATAAAAAATATATTCTCAAAGAATGAGGGAAGAGGAATTTTGTGACAATGTTTCCGCAATTGTGAAAAAAATAATGCAGAATAATAGATGTTTTTATTGACAGGGAACACCGGCAAATATTCAAGGATTGGCAAACCATGATTATTTCATTTTACAGATGGAAAAAGAATAGGTTTTCTCTCCATTTTTTTGTCTAATGCCTGATAATTTCCCTCCAGAAAGCTACTGAGTGTCACACACTTATATATGTCAGGGTTTCTTCTAGAAGACAGATATCTTAATTCCATCTGCTTCATTGAAAAGTTGAGAGACCAAATACAAGAGTCACCAAACTTAAATATACGATTGTATATGATAATTTTTATAGTTAGAATTTTGACAATTATTTTTATTTTCATTTAGGCATTCCACAAGGATTAAAATTAATGACATGAACATTAAAGTCTTTGAAACAAATGCATCTGGAAATGGATTTATTACTGATGAATACAAATAAAAATGTTTTTCATAGGACTTCCCATCTGGAGAAGACAATTATTGCATGTTCTATATTATATCAACATCTACCATAGGCAGAATTTGCAACAAGATTGAGACACTATTTGGTCTCGACATTTCCTTGAGTTTGAGTGCATTATGATTTAAGAACCAGTTATGTCTCAGTCTGGAAAATCGCTGCACTTGTATTACATCTGCAGAGAGTTACATCAAAATCTATGAACACCATAAAAATCACTCTCAAAACTGAGTCCTTAATTTCTATCTCTGGGCTTGTGAAATTCAAATAACAATTCAGAATATAAAGAAGCTGCATTTTCTAAACACCTTAGTAGTTTATCTTGTTCATGTCACTGAGCCACAACAGACTCAGTAGAAGCATTCTACTCTAACAGGCAGAGCAGACCAAACTGAGGTACTGCAGAGGATTGAGCAGAGAAGGCTTACTGTTCCTTAGTTTCATGACCACTGGAAAGCAGACCAGTTGTAGAGTTCTGTATTACCAGGATTAGTAAATTCCTCTTCGTTATAAAATAACCTTTGGGTTGGTTTTAATTTTTTTATTGATTTTTTTGTTTAAATTTCCTGCAAAAACACAGAAGAAAGCTTTTGTATTATCCGAACTAACTTCTTGTGGAGATACTGTCACATTAATGTCAAATTATTGGGGGTGGACTGTCACACATTGCTTAATTATGTTTTCTAACTCAGATCAGTGGACTGGATACTCAGGTGATTTAAATTAATGTAGTTTTAGTAAAGCTAATGGTCCAATGCCTATTTGAAACAGTTAAGAATATTTCCTGAATTTTGTATCCTCATTCCCTCGAAACTTACTCATAAGCTTCCCCTCAGCCACCTCAGGATTTGGATCTATGTGTTTCCAATATCAAAGGGACAGCTCTGATATAACTCCATTGTTTGGCCTCAGTTGCTGAGAAACCCATTAGACAAAATCATGTGATAAAGTCTGTAGAAAGATACACAATGTAAAATTACAGACAAACAAAGACATCCTGAGACAAGTATTGCTAGTAGCTCTGGATTCAAGATGGGAGGCATCAATGTGAAAAGGTTTAAAATCGTAAGAGGAGAAAAAAAAGGAGTCTAATGAGGATTTGTAAGGCCATCAGGTTGAGTTGATATTTCAGTGGTGATAGGGAAAGAAAAGATGGATGAGAAATCAGTATAGAAAGTTAACTGTTCTTTCCATAAGGTGCTTGCTGGCCAGCCAAAGTCTTCGGGATGGTGACCACATGGAGCCTAAGAGCTCATTAAATCCCAGCTACCATCTCTTTGTGTTAGGCAATATGTAACTGCTGGATGCATTTAAATGGAGGTTTTCCTTACACACAGCTAGAGATTTCCAAATAAATGCTCTTAAAAGAATAACAGCAAAATATTTTAACATCTTAGGAAACTATTTAATTCTGGGTAATTGTAGAATCAAGCTTCTTTCCTTTCCTCCCTCCCTCCCTCTCTCTCTCCCTCCCTTCTTTTACTATTTCCTTCCCTCTCCTAACTTCTCTTTCTTCCTTTCCTTTCTTTATCTTTTTTGTGAAACACCACATTATCAATACGGTGTTAATTCTGATGCTATTTCAATGGGTTTACATAGTAGTTAATGTATTACAAAATACTTGTTTTGTGATTTTCCCACATTTTGCACATCCTTGATATCTTTTACTTTGTCTGAAACAAAGGCTCTGCATCATTTATTTTCTTGTTTGGTGTTTGGGTTAATATTGTGTGATGTCTCAGTCAATAGAAAATCTTTTCTAGTCCCTTACCAATTAAGTGTTTTGTATGTGAAGTACATTTAGATTTCACACCTTCAAATTCAGCATGCAGTCAGAAGCCAAGGTCACTCTGATTATTATAAAGCACATTGCTGCATTAATGGATTAACTCTCTTCTTTTGCCGTTGCCAATACTTCAAAACTGAGATAGAATAAATCTTTATTTCTAGGGGAAATAAAGAACTAACCAGAAAATTCCAAAGTCTGATACAGAAATAGCAATGCTGTCTTACAGAATGTCTTCTGGCCAAAGCAGCAACAATGAGCATATTGAAACGGTACACTGAAGGATACAGGGTACCCCTGAAAGAGTGGTGGGCCTACTAATTCCTCTTAATATTTCTCAGTTAATAGTTTAATTTTCCATTTAATGAAGCTGAAGAGTCACCATAAAGATTCCAATGAGAGAGGAGGGACAAATACTATATAATTAGAAAACCTATCCTAAATTTTATTCACACATTGGAAAGTGCAGATTTTTAAAAATTACTTTTCTTTTTAAAATATAAAGAAGTAATAGAACCCATTGTCTGTTCAACAGCTAGCAAAAAGCTCCTCAATTAAAAGAGGTGACAAGATCATGAGAGGAGGAACATGATAACTAACAAAGAGACTAATAATCTACCGAAACTGCCTGTTTCTGAACATTAGCAATGTTCCCTTTTTAAAATTTTTCCTATTTTATTTTATTTTATTTTATTTTATTTTATTTTATTTTATTTTATTTTATTTTATTTTATTTTATTTTATTTTATTTTATTATTTTTTTTTATTTTATTTTATTTTATTTTATTTTATTTATTTTTATTTCATTTTATTAAGGCACAGCCTTTTCTCTCATGACAGGGGTGAAAAATATGCAGCTGGAGGGAAACTATTTCATTTGTTTTTGGTTTCCTTTGTAGGTTGTGACCTCCTAGGTTACAGTGTCTTAGTTAAGACTTAAATCACAGAAGACACACCAGAAAATTTTAACTATAACTTCAGGACAGCTTCTATCCCATCTACTTCTTCTTGAGATCTGTTTAATTTACAAGGTACTTACTTTGTGGACACTGGTTAAAGTGTGCTTGGATAATGATCTAACTGGTAAACTGGAAACAAGGAGCATCTAAACCTGTTCTAAGTTTTCTGTGGTTGTCTCACACTTTATTCAGACACGTTCCTTTCATTTTCTCCAAAGTTTGTTTCTCTTCTCTGCAATTCCTTTGTCTTCTTCTCTGTGGCATGTAGCTCCCTGATAAAGCATACAAGCCTCCAGTTTTCTCCATCAGGTTGGAATCTTCATTATCACTTTCCAGGACTCATCTACTTTTCCTGTTTTTTCAACCACTCCCAAAGTTTTCATTCCATCTCTTTTCTCTCCCACTGTAGATACTTCAGTAATGTATTACAATTCCTGCACTCTGATTCTTTGCTGCCCCTTAGCTTAATCAAACAATGTCTTTCCTTCTTTGCTGCTGCACAGGTTTGTGCCCAAGGTTTTCCTTAAACCGTGTTTTGAGCATCTAATGGAGAAATCATATTAACTCACCCACTGTTTGTGATTACGCTTACCTGGTACTTACATCAGATGATCTTGTTTATCCATAAAGGGCAAAGTGTGTATGGGAGAAAGTCAATTTGACAAATTGCCTCTATTCATTTCCACTCTGTCTCCTGCTACACCCCTGTTCTATATTGATTCTCTGCTCACAGGTCAATTTCTTCATGTGCTTCTCACACTCTAGTAGTTTTATGCCACTTCTCTCTACCCAGAGGTCTCACTGCCTCATAGTCATTATTTCAAATATTAAGATCTTCCAAAAAATACAGAGAGGAAATGGATAAACAAGGCACCACAAGATCTGTGAGAACAGGCTATCATAAGCGAGTAATGAACTTTGAAACACCGTTGTGGCTGATGACTTAATCTCTTTGTTTTGGCTCATATACTGAATACTCCCATTACTAATACTCCCATCAAAGTATAGACAAGAACAGCAAACACTTCTGCCATGAAATTGATAGGATGGATATTCTTCTGGATGAAAACAATATTATCAGCTTTTGAAAGAGACCACGAGCATGTAGATAGCCAAAAGAGTGTACTTGGAATTTTCAGAAGTTTTAACACGACATTTGCTCAGACCTTTACCAGAGGCTCCTAAAAAAATCCATGAACGACTGAAGGAAGGTATTTTGTAGGTCAGTGAGTGGCTAAAAATATCAGAAATAAAGAATAGAATTTTATGTCCAATTTTCACAGCAGGTGAAGGCTACTGGTAGGATACTCTAGGCTCTGGAACATAGGGCATTTAACAAATCTTATAGAATCCTCAGTAAATGATCTGGAAAAGGAGGCAAATAATGATGTGATACATTTAACAGATAATAAAATGTATTGTCGTGGGTTGACCCTGAGTCTGATGGACAGATCTCTTGACCAGTCACGCTTCTCGAAATTTCCATATTTAAGCCAGTGGAGACACAGGAAGTGTCCCTTTTTTCTTCTGCTCAAACCTCCTGGCGGGGAGTTTGGGGGGGGAAGGGAATTGGCCAGGGCTCTTTGGAGCAGCCCTGGGCCTCCCCTCCCCCGGCCCCGGCGGGCATGGGCCCCGTCCCCGGCTGGCACGGGCCCCGGCTCCGGGAGAGTCCCCTCGGAGCCGTGGGCAGCAGCTGCTGCTGCAGAGCCGAGACCGTCTGAAGCTACTGCTGAGGAACCCCCCCACACGACCGTGAGGAGGCGGCGGAAGCTGACGGAACTTTCCTACAACCAACTCAGCCTATACTGAACTGTAAAATAACATCAAGTGCAAGCAGCATAACAGGAGCGAGCTTTACTCCATCGCAAGACCCGAGAAAAAGAGGATTGGTTTCCTCATCATGGCTTCCTCGGTGTCAGAGAGAAGGAGAAAAGTGAGTGAAGCTGAAAAGATGGCGGCGGGGAAGAGAGGGCGGAGACGTGCTTTTTAGCGCGCAGCTTAAATCTGCTTTTTACAGACCGTGGTATGGACTGTAATATCAAACTGTTTTCTCCCTCTTTAATCCATTTAACATAAGGGGGGGATGAGAATTCAGTGTGCAGCCTGCGAGAGAGATAAAGGCTGTTAGCTGGTGCAGTTTGGGAAAAACCACGCGACGTAAAAGAGACCTCTATTTCCTCAAATTAACAGAGAGAGACTTTTAAGAATTGTGAATGCTGACCAAAATTCCATGTTTTGTCATTATTTGTGCTGGAGGAAGTAGGAGGGGGGGGTGTTGGAGGAAAAGGGGGTTTTTGTCTTACTCTCTTATTCTATTTTATTCTTAACTCTGTTAGTAATAAACTTTCTTTCATATTCTTTAAGTTTGAGCCTGCTTTGCCTTTCTTCAAACCTCTTATCTCACAGAAGGTAAGAAATGCGAACTAAACCACTACACTTAATTGGTGTTTCCGCCCGGTTAACGAACCTAACCCGGTATTTTTCTACTAACCATGGGGGGAATTTTTAGGAAGAGCGTTTTCCACTGTCATAAGTTGTTTTAATTTGGGAAAACTGCAAAGAGGTTTACTGAAAAGGTGAATCTGGCGAGAACAGTCAGATCTTTGGATAAACATAAACCAACCTTAACTTCTAAATACGTGGATTTGAAAACCAAATTGTGCCTGACTTTGGTACAGTAGACTTCAAGATTAAGAATAAATAAGTTCTTCCCAAAATTCTTGCAAAAAAAAGAGCACTTGAAAATGTACTGGAATTGTATTTAGAAAAGTGTCAAAAATGGTACAATATCGTTAAATTCCCCCTCTCTCTCATCCACCTTTGGTTTCAACTTTCTTTGAGGCTCTCTCCATATTTTTTTTGAAAAGTACTAAATTACTATGATTTCTTACTTTTCATAAATGCTGAAATGTTCTACAAAACTCATAGCTAGGTTTACTTTGTTAAAAATTGTCAAAGGCAGCTTTCTGCAGGGCTACGCCTTGCCTAAGCAGCTCTGCTTAGAGTTTCAATTGTTATTCTCTGAATGCCTACGCGTTAACATTGTTACTGTGATTTAAGGAACCGCAGACCATTGTTGCCACGTCTCACATAGCTGCCTATCTCAGCTAGCTCAAAGGCAAATTGAGAATTTCTTACACAGCACAACACTGTGCTAAAGAAAAATGTTTATAGAGTATTGCAGTCAAACTGAAGAATTAAATAGAAAATGACTGGGTATGACTGAAAACTAAATAATGAAGATACCTGTGATTAGGTGGCAGTTAAAGCTTTTTCTCTATATCATCTGGTTTTGGGTGGTTTTTTTTTAGTTCGACTAAGTGGTAAGACCAGAAATGAGGACTTCAACGATACAAGGACTTAGTGCTATCCCTCTGCCTCAGAGTGACATGAATGCAGAAAACACCAACCAGAGTGGCCCCCACCCTCTCCACTGGAGAGAAAGCTTCATTAGGCTGACATGGGACATGGGACCAGATGGCAGGTTGCGAGTAGAAGATTACAGGTCCCTGGAATTGAATGACAGGTTTTATTCCCAGTGCCGCTGTAGTTGTAGAGAGTTTTCAAAGTTCAATAAGCAGAAGTCACATAACTTGTGACCTAATCTTGCCAATTAGGAAAGAAAACCTTTAAGGGCGGTAAGTTGGCCAGAAAAATACAGACTTACAGGGCTAATGAGGATCATATTGTATAAATTGACAGCATTGCTTTCTTTTACTTTAAAAAGAACAAACATATGGTACATTTTGTTGCCATTATTTGTTATGAGACATTTCAGCAGTATAACATAAAAGCTTATGATAACAGATGAAGGAAAAACCAAAGTTCTTCATTGAGAAGATAGTCTTCCCGGTGTCTGTCAACGCTCTATAGCTGCAAAGTAACCCACAAAATCAATATCTGTATCGCACAAAACATTCTTTATATAATCAGTAGGGAAAAAAAAAAAAAAACAAACCAAAATTAGAAGTGGCTACATTATATGAAAGCCAAGGAAAACCAGGTGTATGCTGTTTTACTAACAGATTAGTAGAATATGAAAGCCCTGGAAGGGTATCTTCATAAATGAAAATGTATATACTTAGTGACAAATAATCAGAGTAACAATTAAAGTTTACAGAATGTTAGCTGTTCACTTTGCAGATTTATAATTTGTATTTAAAAGAAGATGTTTGTTAAATATGAATCTTTAACAAAAAACTGAATTTCATGTATGATTACATGAGAAATTATATGTTGTCTTCAGAGTCTGCACCATTAACTTTAAAGAAAAGATCTGTAGTATAAGGTAAGATGTAATCAAAGTAACCTGAACCCCTGACTATTCTTTATAAACAAGTTGTTACCTTCCTCCAAGTTCTATGTAATTTTCAGAATTTTCCCAGTGGTCTTTTTGGCATGTCAGTGTTTATCTTAGTTGAATGTATACTTATCAATGTGGAATAATACCATCATCTTCAGCCTTCTGTCTTCACTTTTAATGATCAATAACACTTCAAATATATTGATTTAGAAATAAAGCTATAATCCAAATTGCAAGTAAAGATGATGAAAAGAAATCAAAGTTAAGAAGATAAAGACCCATGTATAAAAAGTTTATTAAATTGACTCAATTAATGTATGATTACATCATTTCAATACATAAACACTATATTCAAAGGTAACAAAAAACCACTCTGGCAATCTCTAGGACAAAAATATAAAAGGAAAAATCATAAGCAGGCAAGACTAGATATCAAATAAGACCTATAAGAATTAGGAGGAAAACTGACAACTGATTAACTGACAGCTGATTATACTACTTTCCCAGATTATTATACAATAATTATTGGAATAAATTTATTATACTAAATGTAGCAAACAAGAAAAAAAAAAGAAGAGGGAAAGGGAAGGCAAAGGCAGGGCAGCAAAATGGTTCAGAGGTGAAGATTTTTCATAATTCACTTTAATACAATGAAAAATTACTAAAACAAATGACTTGAATAGTTCAGGCTGTCACAAGATGGAAAAACTATGCAGCAGCACAGATGCGGAAAACTGCGCACCAATTTGACATTGCAGAGGAATCAGTAAAGTGCCGACAAGTCTTCCTTGGAATTTTACAGAAGAAAATGAGGAACAGCAATTTAGTATGATGGATTCATCTTAACACCACCAGAGTGGTGTAATGTACAACCCAAATTCCAGAGAGCAGAGAGTGAAAAACAGGAAATATTTAAAACTTGGAAGCCCTTAACTTTGTCTAAAATTAGTGAATACAAGAATGACAGATCTATTATCCAGAACAAATAATGGATAGTTACACAAGCAAAGCAACAATTCCTAGAGCAGGTGATTCACCTTTGTTGAAGCCTGCAGAAAATTCCTAAGATTCCTTGAATATCTGAGTATGTGGAATCTTTGCTCATACTAAATGGGTGAAAAAATAAAGCAATTCACCCTGTGCAACATCTGCCTCATGAAATACTGCAATTATTACTCCCATGCATGTTTAAATCCTTAGCTACTCTCACAGTTTTATTCTACCTGTTCTGTCAGGATTATTATTTCTCTTGTTAAATCTCACACTGAGAGTTTTTCAAGTTTCCTTATTATCCTTCTTTGGTTTTTTCTTCTTTTTCCTTCAAAAGACAAATAATTAGTCTAACCTTTTCACTATACTTACTGATATTGTTGCTATATCACAGTGTTTATTTTATTTGGATGTTTGTCAACTTCTCACAATTCCTTATTAGATTTTGTTTTTCTTTTCTTGGCCCTATAATCTGTCACACTATTTTATGTTCAGAAGTATTTATGTATCTATCTTACTTTTCAGTAATAAGATCCCAGAGCTCACATTTATATGAAAAACAACTGATATAATGACCTGAAATGTAGACTTAAAATACATCCGTCTCACCGAGGAATTTCTGCAGAAGAGAAGCCAGTATTTCTATGTACCATCAGCTTGGCTTTGTATTAGACAGAAGTAAAAGTTATAGCTTTTTAATAATAATTTCCTGACTACTTCCAATAAGAAAATCTGTCTTTCTGTATTTTTTTTTTTTGCCATTGTCTTGATTTGCACTAGATGCAATTCTTCACCACAGTGAATTTGTTTCTTTAAACATGATAAGTTGCTGTCTAAGAGCTGTCTAAGAGATGACCACTGCCAATACCCTTCATGTCAGCTTGTTCTTTCTCCACCCGAGTCTCCAGTTCCTTCTTGAAGTTGGTGAGAGATTGCTCTCAGGTATTCAAAATGAAAATAGAAATACATTCAAATCTGCTTGATGACTAAATCTATTTTTCATGTCTCTTGGTTTATCATTATGAGTTTTCAACACAATATTTTCTATTACTAATTCCATTTCTCTGACCATGTTTATAACTCTCTGTTCAGTTCTTTCAGTAATAAGTCAAATCATGACTATATCAAGGTATTTCTCCCTCAGTTACCTCACTAAGTCCTGTAGATGACTAAATTTTTTTTTACTCTAATCCTATGTTGACATCATGAGCAGGAGAAATTTTACTCTGTTGATATTAGACTTTGTGAATACAAACACAACATTGCATCAGCACAGAAATTCAAAGAGGTACTGATAGCATGGAGATACTGTGCTATAATGAACATTCCTGCATCCTGTAGCCTGTACTACATGCAAGCTGTTCCTTAAAATCTGTAAAAATTTAAAGATATAAATTAATCTCATTTCACAATAACTGAATTATATAACTGACCTTTTTAACTAAAAAAGGTGATTTTCTCTAATTATGCTCTCATCATAAATGGCAATATTTATATATATTAAATATTATATTTTATAAGTTGTAATAAGGTAGGACATACCACACTTTCCATTATATTTTATTTTCCAAATGGGATGGTTTTTTTTCATTTTGTTGTGCTTTAATTCTCCAAATGAAGAAATTTTGTACAGTGTCTAAGTTAATTGTGCATTCTTTACTAATTCACCACTACAATACTTCATGCTTTATTACTTTGGGTTTGCTTCCCAAATATTTTCGAAATTTGCATCTCAAGACATTTTATGTAGCTGAAAATTGCACACTTGGACTATGGTACTTCCTGTCCATGTACTATCATACAATTAAGGAAGGGAGTGGGACTGTATGGAAAATAGAAGTCTTTACAGCAGAGCAGCACATACTGAATTAAAGGCTACCTGACTACTGGAAGAAAGAGGGACAGGAATATGGTGGTGAAGGAGAAGGGGAAAACCCAAAAACCAGCTCAGTCTTCACAGTTCCAGGAACTGGAGATGCAAGGATAGAGTGGGGAGACTAGGATTGCTGCACCGGTTTTCACAAACTTTGGCAAATAGTTCAATCAAACCAGCCTTAATTTCTTCTTTATCCAGCTCAGTTTTACTACGGAATTTTTAAATTACTATTTTATGGTCAAAGATGGTTTTGCTTTTTAATCATTATTACACTGTTTGTTATCCTGTCATAATACTCGCAGAACAGCAACAACACTGCCTGGATACAGGTTTTCTGACAAGTCAAACAGAAAAATTTCTTTAACAATATTTTCCCAAAGGCTTGGCTGTACTTTTGGCTTTATCATACTTCTTGCCACAGAATGATTAAAGGTTCTAATTCTTAGTTAATAAATGTTCAAATAATCCCATATTTCTTGTCGCTTTACCAAAAATGTGACTATTTAATCATACGACCATTCCTATTTTTCCAGAATTTATTTGCTAGTTTTAAAAATAACATTTTTATATTTTTGTTACAGAATCATCAGCTGTAAGATGATGCTCGGTCACTGTTCTTCAAATTCTCTAAACTGTGAGATCCAGCATTCTACTAGCTTAACTTTCAAAGTCATGAGAGCTCAGTTTGTCTCTTCTGCTGAAATCATTATGCTCCCATAGTATCCCTACTGCATTGATTAAAAAAAATAATAACAAGAAAGCAAATGAGAAATTAAGTCATTGCTTGTTAATTCATTGAACACTTTGACTGATTGAAAAGGTTGATTTCAGTTGAAAGGCATTAAAATGTCCTCCAGTTCTTGGTGCCAGTTCTCCTCACGCCGGGTAAGAAAAAAATACTACTCACTAACAAATTGTCAAATAAAGAGAAATTAACTGACATAATAAGAGAGAAATTGTATTTGATGCCAAGATTGTAACTTGGCCCATGCTACAGGAAAAGATAAAGAAAGTACCTCCCCACATCTGGCATGCCAGCAGGTAGGTATAGTTTAAAAATGCTGGTAGGGAATAAACCTGCAGCAGAAAAATCAGTGGCAGAGCATGCTAACAGAGTCTGCAGGTTTCAGTGTCAGTCTGGTGTATGGATACAGGCACAGCATTGTCAGTGCTGTGGGAGATCATGAACACAACTCATTTCTCTGCTAAAACAGAGCCAGGAGACAAAGAGGAGATTCTATGAGTCCATGACTGATGCAGGATCAGACAGGGTCACCCAAAAGTTGCAGTCTGGCTCTTAGAATGTAAAGCTGTACATACCATGCACAGATCTATGTGTTCTAAATAATAAAAAGCCTTATGAAACTTCTGTTCATTTCTGCTGGTGCATTGCCAACGTGTGAAAAGCCTTTGAGACAGATAGAAATTACCTTAGCTGTTTCAACATGCTATCTTCATCACCAGTCACCTTCAAACAGTTGGTTAGGAATGAAAAATGATTCATACAAAATAGTGGGAAAGAGAAGACTTACGCAGAGAGCAAAAGAAGAAATTACTTTAGTCATGGTAATTGTTGCCATTAGAACTAATATGCCCATACAAAAAATAAACATTTGCCATAGTGCTCGCATTTATAAAGTTTTATCAGTATCCCGGAATTCACAGAGCTGCTTTGGAGGACAGTGCCTTTAGAAATAAAATATATAAAGTTCCAAAATGCCTTCATTGAATTTTCACTGCTACTGTTTTGATGTGTATAGCAAGAAAGGGATGGAGATAAACATATTTGGCTCCTTGTCTAATCATAGCATAAAAATGACAACTGCACAAAAAAGTGATCTTCAACCCGATGGTAGCATAGAGTGAAAGACCCTCAGTCAACTCAGTTATGTTCAGTTTTCAAAGCAAGGACCACAAAGGGCCCGAGAACAAACTAAGTAAAAGTAATTTTCAGCTGCTCATATTCATCATCTCGTCAGTACTTCCACACACCAGAGGAAAAGCCATACATGCCTCTCAAGAACACAGCAATAGCAACTGGAACTCTAAAAGAGCCAGAAGTAATGTCAAGAAAATAAAAAAAAAAAAACCAACAACTTTTAAAAAACATTTGAGGTACTTTATTTTAGCCAGAAAGCCAGAGCTGCGTGAATGTCATGGTTTAATCCCAGTGAGCAGCTCAGCCACACACAGCTGCTTACTCATTCCCCCACAGCTGGATGGAGGGGGAGAACCAGAAGAATAAAAGTAAAAAGGACTCATGGGCTGAGATAAGACAGTTTAATAGGTAGAGTAAAAGTTGTGCACACAAGCAAAGCAAAACGAGGAATTCACTCACCACTTCCCATGGGCAGGCGTATGTTCAGCTATCTACAGGAAAACAGAGCTTCACTAACAGTGAAAATAAAGGTCATCACTTCAAACGTCCCAATTTCCTCTTTCTTCCCCCTGCTTTTATTGCTGAGCATTACGTCATATGGTGTGGGACATTCCTGGAGTAAGTTTGGCTCAGATGTTCTGGCTGTGTTCCTCCCCAACTTCTTTTATACCCCCCAGCCTCCTCATTGAGGATGTGAGAAGCAAAAAAGGCCTTGACTCTGTGTAAGCCCTGCTCTGCAGTATCTAAAACTTCCTTTTGTTATCAACTCTGTTTCCAGCACAAATCTAAAACATCCCGATACCAGCTACTGTGAAGACAATTAACTCTATCCCAGAGAAAAACCCAGGTAAGTGGATGGGGATAAAAATGAAAAGTCTGGTAAGCTAATGCCACATGAAAGACAAAATGTTGACCACACAGCAAAAGAAAATGAAGATACTCAGCATTTTTTACAGAGGTCGAAACAAAGATTTCTTTAGAAAATGCAGCTTATAGACTTCATTTATATGAACTACAGTACATCTTTATTCATATTGGTACAATCACTACAGAAAGAGAATGCTGTGTTCCATCAAATATTCTGCTGTTTGCTGGGATAATTACATCACTGATCCTTACTTTATATCTTTAAGGATCTCTATGTGTTTCATCCTGGAGACAGGAGAGCAATTTCATCTTTCTCATCTTATTATGTCCTGCACAGCAGGATATAATCTGGATACGAACAAGCTTATGTAAGCTAGAACCCTTAAAATCATATTTGAACGTTCATTGTTTCTCTTCCTTCGTTAAATATTTATATTCAGAGCACATGCAATGAGGCAAAAGAAATTAGTACAAAAATACAACTGCCTTGTTTTGTCGGAAAATATAATGAGAGCACAAAAATGTTGTGAAACGCTTTGATCAGGTGATAAAACAACTTGATAAAAGCAATTACACACTTCAAATAAATCAAAGTTTTTGACATGATGCTATATAATACCGTATTCTGAGAAGACATGCAGTGTATATAATCAGTTGGTCATATGATTTGGTTGATATTCAGAGGCAGCAAATGCAGCTTAAGGATGAAAAAATCAATGCTAGAGCCCATGATATTTGGGAGCACTGTGAATTCTTCAGGATCTGATACTTCTCAACGTTTTTATCAGTAATGATATTGTGTGTATCTGGATGATCAAATAAGATGTTCGCTAGTATGTTGTACAGCTCAATGGAAGCATTAAACAATTAGAAGAGGGTGCTTTTACACAGGGTTCCAAATCCCAGGTACAAGGTCATAACTGAGCAAAATGCAATTCAGTGCAGCATTGAGACTGCAAGTTGTTACATGTGGGAAGCCCTGCAGGCTTCAGAAGCAGAATGAGAGATTATTTCCTGGAAAGCAGCAACTTGAGAAAAAACATTAACAGAGAGAACAGGGTCAATGTAGAAGCCCAGTATAAAGACCAGTGAATGTTGTCACTGAAATTCTAAAATATCAAGAAGGGAGCCAGATAACATCTGTATGCAGCATTCATCTGAATTCAAAGATTTCTTCATCCAGTTTGCAGTCTGCACTTCATGGAAGATATGAATTTAATGAAGAGAATTCAGAGGACTCAAAAACTGACTTAGTTGTGCTTAAATTATTCCTTGAAGCTTGATGCTTATGGAATCCAGTCTACTAGTTTATTGAAGAGAAATAGAAGTTACTTGATCATGCTAAATAAATGCTTAAACATAGAAATTATATTTGATAGAAAAAGGTGTTAATCTTGCAGAAGGCATAAGAAGATGCACTGCATGCGAACTAAGGTTAGATTTATTCAGCCTTGAAATAAGATGCAGTAAAATGCATTGGTGAAGATAATTAACTATTTGAACAACTTGCCAGAAGCAGCCAATGGACTTAGTATTGTTTGGAGTCTTTAAAAACTGATTAGATAGTTCTCTGAGAAACATATTTTAATCCAGTTTCTGGAAGAAATTCTGCATCTTGTAGAGGCAGAGCACAGGGCCAGATGGTCCCTTCAAAAGGGAATGCTGGTCCCTTCTGTTCTCAGTGTCCTTGAGCGAGGAAAATGTATCTTTTATTGCTGTCTTTTTCAGAGAAGCACTCTGAGTAAGCATTTCTAGGATTAGTGAGCTGGAGGATAGTCCCATGGCAGAGCTGCATTTCCAGTCTCATGCAGTGTGTAAACAGCAGGCAATAAAGTTGTCTGGTTGCTCCCAGAAGACCATGTTTCACCTACAGAACCTACATTTTGGGGGATGATGAAAAAAAAAGAAAGAAAGATATGGTCTGGATGCTAAGTCATGACCTATGTTGGGAGAAAAACAACTTCTACTTAAAAAAATAAACCACAACCTTTTAGATTGGCAGATATTTTATGCAGAACACATCAAGTCTTGGCATTGTGGAAGTCTAACAAAACCCTTTTTCCAGGTGTAAACATATTTTGATGGGTTGTGTCTATATGTGTTTCAATTTCCAGATAGTTTTATTTACAATTTATGGTAGACCAAAGAAGGCTCAACAAATATACAGGTTACAAAACTCAAATAAGCAATGCTCCAATAGTCTATCGACTATTCTTTCAATAATTAATTAATATTAATTGAGATATTTGATTTTCTGCTAAATCCTACATTTAAATTCCTTTTTTCTTTTTTTTTTTTTTTCTTTTTATTATTGAGTTGCCATGAGCTAAAAGGAACTCCTGCAGTACTTCTTCCAGGATTGTGTGTGCTTTTTATCAGACTTCGTTCATCACCACTGGCAGCATATTAATTAACTCAGCTGTGAAAGACCACCTGCTATTTTACCGGGTTTTCTATTGTAAAATAAAAGAAGGACCAGAAGAATAGAGAAAACACCACTTTTGCAGCCAACAGAGAATGGGAAAGTTCTTCTCTCATGATATTCTTTTCAGGGATGGTCTCTCTTTGGATAATCCCCATACTGTAAATTTTTTTTATGTCAAGCAGTGGTATCATTTGGAAGGGGACAATATAAAGCAATACCGCTTCATACAGGCATAAAACCTACTAAATATTGGAAAGCAACCCATTGGTCTGTGATTACTTCCTTTTCTGTAGTCCTCAAGCGAAAATTCCTCTCTGAAGAAACCTGAGGAGCAACTGCTAATGAAAGTGTAGCAGAAACTCTGTTGCTACACACTCTCACCTTTAAATTATTATCATACTGCTGAATTTGCCTATGTTGCAACACCGAGCTATTGTGCAAAATGGAATCAAAGCCTTTTCATTGTGGGCTAGGGATACACACAGAAAGACCACCACTCTGGCAGTGTCTAGGACAAAAAAAATTAAAAAATCCAAGGAAGTTTTTTTTAGAAGATTTTGGAAAGCACCTTCCACTCTGCATTGAATATCATCTCATGTAGCAAATTCTTTCACATGTAAGTTAATTCTAAACAGTATCATCATAGTGTTTTATATTCTGTGATGCTACATTTTTCTCATTATTCTACTGAAATCCCCCTAAGCTCTTCTAAGTGATCTCGTTTGGCTTCGGTTTTTTTGTTACATTTCTTCTGTGCATGTTTAGAAACAGGCACCATTTTGTGAGATGCACTTAGAACTCCCAAATGGAAACCTTGTGAATCCACACGTTTTTCATACTATGACAAGTTAAAATATCTGTGATTCAAACACACGAACATACGTTTACATAGACAAGAACTTGAAAAACCTTGTATCAAGAGAAGCTACATTTCTTTTTCTTAATTTTGGTATGAACTTATCCTCTTGAAAGACCTTACTGTCCACACAAAAAATTCCAGCACCACAGAGTTAATAACCTTCCTCCCCGCCTGGTTTGAATCACTTTGGGTAGAAATTCACCTGTAAACTGAATTCATCTCTCATTTCCTCTATCTTTAAACTGCTACAGAAATGTTCTTGGCAATGCTAGTAATTCATCCTAAAGGGACATGAAGTAATTTCTTTATTTTTTTTCCCGAAGTCTTGGGGAGTACAAAAGCAGTTCAGTTCACTTGTTTTTCCATTCACAAGTCTCTTGCACAGCAAGAAATAACAAAAAGAAACTGAATGTGAAAAGTAGCAACTAATTCTCACATTGCTATTCTGAAAACCTGCTAATTGCCTCACAAAGCTGAATTGTCTCACCTTAGTTTTCAGTGAAGACTTGAAAATAGATAATAGGTTTCAGTAAAATAATTGTATTATATTAACTGGGATACTAGGACGAAATAAACTCTGCTTTTGCATTGTTTTCAACGGTAAAAGACAAAGAAATTCAGTATCATAGTTCATACATGGTCAGCAGAGACAATGGACTGTTTTTAATGTAATTATTACGGGTCCCTTGTATAAGGGGAAGCTGTAAGGACTTAAAGAGCACAAATGTCTCAAAACGCTGTCAAAGCAGGAAATTTCCATAAGATAAGCCACCACAACAGGAACTTGACATAAGCGCAGATGGCAAACAGGAAGGTGCTAATTCCAGGCCTAATGGAGGTCAAAGCTTGGAATTAGCACATCAGCCAAAAATTCCACTGTGCAGACTGTGGGAAAGGAAAGATCATGAAACATCCATGCCAGCCCAAATTGTGGGAACACCTGGGACCACCCCGTGGATACCCAAAACCTGGACTGTATAAAGGTGGACCCGCTGATGAATGACTCCAGATCCCTCACCACCAACGAGACCAGGGTGAAGAAGGATGAGCAGGATGCCACAGGATCCACTGGGTGGTGATATCTTTCTACTTAATCCGTCTGTCTGTCTTTCTCTCTCTCTCTCTTTCTGCCCCTCTCTTTCCTGTTTCTTTCTATCTCCTTATCTCATATTTAGAGTTAAATAAAATCCCTGCTATTGACTTTGGCATATGGTTTTATTTGCATCTTTATTTGGGCAGAGGCATCTCTTAATAATCAGATCATAACAGAAGCCTAAGGAGAATGTAATCCTCTCAAGCCATTGCATGAGTGTGATAGTGAATGGTCACATCATAGGTAGCTTCAGTCTCTCGTAGGTAGTGCTGTATGTTGTCTAACACAAGGAGTGGTCTTCTAACCCTAAAAATGTGACTTAGATCTTGTCTATTCAGCAATACAAGAGAGAGTGCAATTAGTCGAAAAGTGTTTAGAAATAAGGCACGTCTCTTAATGGATCAATTATTACTTGGTTAGACACAATCATTGTGGCCATTAGGCAATGGGCTTTTCAAGCATTTACAGATTTTCATATAAACGACTTACATCAAAAAAGTCACATATTTTTTCTCTGTCTGTGTCTCCACACAGATAGCTGTCAAGCTAGTGGGAAATTATTCAATGAAATAAAGACTGCAATGATTTTTTTCAGAATTTCTGTATTTTCAGCAATCAGAAAAAGCCTAATTCCTTGAAATAAGACCTTTTTTTCTTTCCCCGAGGTTTTGATTTGGCTAAGATTTTGATTTGGCACTAAGAGTAGGAGATAATTGATGAAGTTTTTTTTCTTTTCTGTAATCTCACTTGCTGAGCCTGATGCAGTCAGTGTGCATTCAGACTACCTCAGCCTATACAGAACAAGAATGGTATATGATCAGTTCATTCACAAAGTATGGAGGGAGAAAAGTCTCAGTCATCATCTCCTTGAGACTGTTTGAATTTCTTTCTAACAAAGGCTCATTTCTCATTTGCCTGAGACTATTTGAACTTCTTTCTAGTGAACAAACTTAAATTGCTTCTCTATACAGCATTCTGGCAGGGACTGATGAGATACCTCTTGATCCCTCCTGAAGCAGCTGATCAATTTGACATAAAAAGTTTCGGATAGTTACTTCTGAGAGACTTGGAAAAGCCATCACTTAAGGCCTTCAGTTTCAAGGAATCAGAGAATAAATGTGCCTTCCATCACCAGCTCAGAAGAATATAACGCTATCAAATGCAAAATAAAATTCCTTTCATGTTGAAGAGAGACTGAAGACTATCACAAGCTGTGACTATCATGATAGTTAGGTTTCTGGTTTTGAAGAAATACATTTCAGTGTGCACAAGTAAAGGAGAAATATGAACAAAATTTTATCAGCTGTTGAGTAATTTTTTTTTGACTACTTCCTTTCCACATTTTTAGATTTAAAGATTTTTTTTTCTTTTAATCTCACAGAAGAAATATTGTTTTTTCTTAACTTCAGAATACTGAAGGTTTTTTTTGCCATTTATGTTACTGGGAGGCTGAAGCCTAGATCCACCCTCTTAAGAAAGTATTTTACAATTATACCATATTATATTCCTGTGAGCCTCAACTCCTAACCCGTAACTGTGAGAAATCTCTTTCATTTTTCAAATTAAACTTCTGGCTTGTTCTAAACAGGAATATTGAACAGAGGTAATTTCACAACTTTTAGAGTAAGTGGGCTATTGTGCATATATGAAACAATAGCACTTCTGTTGATGGTTTCTTAAAAATGTGGAAAAATTAGGAGTTTTAGGACAGCTGACGTTAATTTTGTTAATTTTGCTTTAAGCAAAATGTAGCTATTACTGGTAAAGTCTAAGCATGTCTTACTGAGAAACTGTTGTGTGAGCTGACAGCCAAAGGACAAATTTCAAATACTGCAAAAAGAATTCCTGAGCTGAATCACATCCATATTTTAATGAACCATAACATTTTCACAAGAATATGTTTGGAAAAGGAACATGATTTGCAAAATATCAGTGAGATTATAAGAAGTATGTACATAGAGGGACAGGCAGGAATAGCAGATATATATATATATATATGTGTGTGTGTGTCTTTATTCCCATTTTATTCCTCTTTGACATGAAATAAGTAATAAAAAAAAAATTGATTGGTTGGGTATTTTTGCCACAGGAAAAAGGAAAGATCAAAGGATATGCAATCTATGATTCCTACTACTTTACAGTATTAAGAAAGAGGATATGCTGAGAATATTACATATATCTAACAGCACTGCTGGTATTTCCAGTCAGTATTTCTTTCAGAACTCATGGATGTATTTCATCCAACACATATCCATCACAGTCCTTGTGTTTATTTGTTCACTTGCATTATACAGCTGTGTTGCACAAATCTGCAGTAGAAATATTATAAAAGTAATGAGAACAAATGAGAAGAAGCACTATTTTTAGACCTGCAATAATTTTACTGTGGAACTGCGTGTCATACACCAAACTGGGTGCAGTTCATAACTGAAATTTATGTAGTACAGGGCTGTCACTAATTGGGTTAGTTGTCATGAAATACAGGGTGTTTTTAAATGTTTTTTTATACGTGTTTGCTTAGTATCTATAAATGTTAGGATGGGTTCTTTGTTACTATGAAAGTTTTGTTTCTAGGAGTATAATCTGAAAAAAATTGGGCTTTAAAAAAGGGATACTTTCTGCAGTGAAACATGTAACTGGGAATCTATGATAGTAAAGTCCTAAAGAGAACACCTTCTGGATTCCTTCTGGGTTAAAATTTTAATCCACAACTCAAAAGACATTAAATAGGGACTGATGAAGTGCATCAGAAGAGGGCATCAAAACAGAAGGAAAACAAGTAATAGAAAAGTCAGGTTTGAATCAGTTCATAACACATCGGATGCATGTTTTGTTAGAGACAAATATAGATATGTGCACCTGAGTAAGTAGGGCAATACCATAAGATTATGAGAAATAGATGCCTAGGGAATGGAGGAGGCACAGGGAGGCTTATGAAGTATCATAGATGGTAAACAACTGAACATGATATTCCAAGTGGATATTTTGAACAAAAAGACTAATATGCCATTGGAATATGCAAAGAGGTAAATATTGATTATCTTTAAACATTTTTTTTCTTTATTTGGTCCTACTGTGACATTCCAGAAATCCATAGCCAGTTCTGACATACGTTTTGAAAGGTTGCTGAAAAATTGAAAGAGGCTCAGAGTAGAACCAAAATACATGAAAGATTATAAAATACATTCCAATGAAACACTCAGGTAGTTCAGTCCATTATATTATCAGAGAAATGGTTATGACTGTTATGGTCTATGAGTGCTTACACTTGTTAATAGAGAAAAGATAGGCACTTGCTAATAAAAAGCCCTTTAATTTAGAACCTAATACATTACAGTCATATGGCGAGAAATTGCATCTAACTTCAAAATGAAATAAGTTGCCCATTTCTTTTAGAAGTTAATATAATTGACTACTTAAATACCTTATCAAGAGTTGTGGTGATTCTCAGTTTTCAAATCAGGAAAGGATTTTTTTTTTTAAGTTAAATTAACCATAGATTTTGAACTTCTGACAGGATTTAACTGAGAGAATACAATATATCAGAGAACAGACTAGCATCAGAATCCATCCTTCATTACATTTTCCCAACTAGAAAGTTAAGCTTTAACAATCAATGTATAGCTTTTCAGTTTTCTCATTCTAGAAACAGTTTTAGTCTCGTGATGTCCAGATGTCTTTCAATAGCCAGTACGTTGTCATAGCTGATTCACAAAAATGGGGATTCCTGATAGATTAGAACATTATAAGTTTGCTTAAGTCTAATATTCCACCCTGGTTTTCAAGTGTTGCACTTATAAGTAAAGTACACCATTAAACAAGGATTAGTCATTTGTATCTATTATGTATCATATCATAGAATAAATATAAATAATTAAAAAAACCTCCTACAACCAGTAAATAGCATTACTTCCCAGAAGATTTCTGTCTTAACCTGGATAATTCAGCATGTAATGTCAGAGTTAAATGAAACCTTCTTCTTCTGAACCTCAGGGGATAAAATCCATCATTCTACCTATTGGGAACTATTTTGTCTCCAAAGTTTACATTGTAAAGACATTCTCTTTGAAAGTTTGTTCTTTTCCGCATGTACTGATTCTGAAAAAACAGGTTTTTATATGTGAATATTTTCTGTGCATAATACAATAATTTTTCTTCATGTTTAACACAGGTTCTTACAGTGTACCCACTCTCATCATATTTGAGGATTTTTCTTTTGGTACTCATTCTCATGGTATTGGACCATTTTTGTTTTTGCATTTTTAGTTTCCTAGATACAAGCAATAAAGTGTGTTTAGAGGTATGTTTAAAGATACTTTACAGGGGAGATATAATACACTTTACTCAAGTATGCAGTCAAGTTTGGAAGGACTGAAAAGTTTTTAACCTAGCGTGTTTCAAAAAGATCCATTCAACTCAAAATCACATTCTAATTTACCTGATTATCTGTGATTTGGTTTCATTTTGTATCTATACAAAGAATTACATTGTTTTTATACAAACTCATTCACCCACCTCAAAATTTCCCTTAGAGGTATATAAATGAGAAAAAGAAAATTATTATTTCAAGACAGCTGAATAAAAACATACTGGATATCCTTTAATATTTTTTATTTCACATATTCTTTTCCTTTTCAACATTTTCAGTGTATCTCTCTTGTTCTGTTTCAATATCTAAAAAATCCCCCCAAAACTGGACAATTCAATTCAGGAACATCTGTTGTAGGTGTTATTTTTATTACAGCACCACCCTTCTCCCATTTTCTAACTTTTTCTAATTTTTCTTTCGTGAAATTCAGACACATTCACTCATACTAAGTATCTGCATTCTTTCACCAGCCATCTGTTAATCCACCACCAAACACCAAAAAACCCATCTCATTTGTTTTTTAAATTTTACATATTTTCATACTGCTTTGACTTTTTCAGAGAGCTTACAATCTTGAAAATAGCCTTGTACACTGGTGAAATTATCAGTGCAAGTTGTGTTTCTTAAAATATTTCAAGTTTGTCAAAATTTTGTAAGGATATAAAAAGTAGTTTTTTGTGAAAACTTCAAAGAATGATGGAGTTATACAATGTTAGATTCACAGAAACATATTTAAAGGTCATCTAGTCCAACCACCATGGGTAAGAATATCTTTCACTGCAACAGGTTGCTCAGTCTTGTCCAACCTCACCTTGAACACTTCCAATGATGGGACACCCACAGGCTGGGAAACCTGTTCCAGTGTCATCACGAAAAACCCTTCTTATATCCAACCTAAATTTACTTTCTTTCAGTTTTAAACCATTGCCCTTTGTCTCATTATTACAGGTCCTGATAGAAAGTTTTCCTTCATATTTCTTGTAAGTCCCCTTTAAATATCAAATAGTCACAATAAGGTCTCTTCAGAGCCTTATCTAATCCAGGCTGAACAGAGCCAGATCTCTCTAAGCCTGACTTCACAAGAGATGTGTTCTGCCTTTTGATCATTCCTGTGGCCCTCCTCTGGATCCACTCCAGCAAGTCCACATCTTCCTTGTGCTGGAACCTCAAAACTGGATGCAGCACTTCAGGTGGGGTCTCCAAGAGTGGACTAGACAGGGAGCATCACCTCCCTTATCATGCTGACCACACTTCTCTTATGCAACCCAGGATGTGGGTACAAGCACACATTGCCAGGTCATGTACAGCCTTTCACCTACCAGTATCCTTAAGTCTCTTTACTGGGTTGCTCCAAGCATTTCATCCCCCAGTCTGTACCAATACTGGAGATTGCCCTGACCCATGTGCAGGACCTTGCACTTGGCTTTATTGAACTTAATGAGGTTCATATGAGTTCACTCCTCAGGCCTCTCAAGGTGCCTCTGAATGAATCCCCAACCACCTAGCAAATCAGCTGCACTACTCATCTCGATGTCATCTGCAAACTTGCTCAGGGTGCACTTGATCCCACTGTGCCACTGATAAAGATATTAAATAGTGTTTGTTCCTGTACGATCCCTGGAGGGACAGCACTTGTTGCTGATTTCCACCTATATATGAGGCTGTTGACTGCAACTCTTTGGACGTAGCCATCCAGACAGTTCCTAGCCCAGCTAACAGTTCATACATGTTGTGGTTTAGCCAGAGCTGGCAATTAAGCCCCACGCAGCCACTCTCTATCTCCTCTACCACTGGGACGGGGGAGACAACTTGAAAGGTAAAAGTGAGAAAACTCTTAGACTGAGGTAAAGACAGTTCAGGAGGTAAAGCTAAAGCCACACACACGAGGAAAGCAAAGCAGGGAATTAATTCACCCCTTCCCATAGGCAGGCAGATGTTCAATCATCTCTAGGACCGCAGGGCTCCATCACACACAGTGCTGACTTAGGAAAGCAACAACCCCACTCTGAACATCACCCCCTTCCTCCTTCTTCTCTCCAGCTTTATATACTGAGCATGATGGCACACGGTTTAAAATATCCCTATTGTCATTTCGGGTCACCTGTCCCAGCTGTCTCTCCTCCCAACTTCTTGAGCACCCCAGTCTCCTTGCTGGATGGGGCAGTACAAGAAGTAAAAAAGTCCTTGATGCTGTGCAAGTGCTGCTCAGCACTAACAAAATTGTTTCTATATTATTAATGCTGTTTTCAGCCCAAATCCAAAACACTGATCCATAGTAGCTACTAGGAGGAATGATCAACCAGTACATTCCATCAAAACCATAACTCTCCAACTTAAAGATAGGTATGTTGTGATGGACTGCATTACAGCTCTTACAGAAATCCAGGTAGATGACATCCATAGCTGCTCCTCTCTCAAGGGAAGCAGCGACTCCATCATAGGCCACTAGATTAGTCAGGCACAATTTACCCTTGGTGAAGCCATTATGGCAGTCTCTAATCACTTCCCTGTCTTTCATATGTTTTGACATATCTCAAGGAGGATCTGTCCCATGGTCTTACCAGGCAGAGAGGAAAGGCTGACTGGTCAGTAATTTTCCTGGCATCCCTTTTTACCCTTTTTAAGAATGGGGGCAATAGTCTGTCTTCTCAAGTCACTGGGGACTTTACCTGAATGCCACAGCTTTTTAAATATGATGGAAAGTGATTCAGCAACTACAGCATCCTGTTCCCTCAGGATTCTGGTATGTACCTCATCTAGTCTCATGGACTGATGTGTGTTCAGATCCCTTAGGTGATCTCAAACCTGACTTTCATTCATGATGGGCGGACCGTTCCTAGTGGCACATTAGACTACATTAGGCTGGGCATATAAAAGTATTTTGCCAGTATTGTTGACTATTTTATTGTTGTCAGCAGAAAAACACATTAGTAATTACATAAAATAATTTGACTATTTTTTTTGATTTTCACAAAAAAAAAAAAATCAATCATTTAGGATGGTTGCATAAACAGAAAGAATAAAAGCAGCCATTTCTGATAAACTCAACATATAATAATGAGATAATCTAAAAACTTTAAATATTTTAATACATGTGGTTAAGAGTTTTGACTCAGTTTCATATTACTTTAAATAGAAAAAGGAAAAGAAAATAAAGATAAAATGAGATTTTGACTATAAATAAATTCTGAATACTACACCACAAATGCAACTTAATACTGGAGAACATGACCAAGTTATCCTAAGTAAGAGCAGACACTGACTAATCTGCAATAAAAATCCATAATACATAAATAATAAATAAATATTTGTGCTCCTAGTTCATGGCAAATACAAGGTAATTGTATTCTTCTTCTATTAGTGTCTATGTTAGCTTGAATGACATAGTATTTGTTTTGGGCTGAGTTGCATCTACCTAGTAAGTTACCACAGATCATTGGATGTATGACAGCTTTCTACTCACCAAGATGTGATTAACATTCAAGCCCTTCATGTGTTACTAGCTCTAGCAATTGAACAGCTTTTAATTGAACTTGCAATTGTCACCAAAAATCAGTATCTTCAACATATTAATGTTTTTAGTACTTATTGCTGTGCTTTGTGAGGCAAAGTCAATATTTAATTTTATCTTTTTTTTCTTTTTTACCTTTCTACTACATACTGATTTACGTTTCAAAATTCCATCATGATAATTTACTAATTATTTTCTGGGTGGTCCTCCACTACATCAATTGCCTGCTATGCTAATCAGACTTCGGGGAATATCTTTCTTTCTAGTCACTGTCAAAGCCAATGTCAAAGAATTCTAGAGGGGAGATGATTAGTGATGCAGCTTCATTGGGTTTGAAATGTACGGAGGCCTGATCTCCCATTCAGGCACTAAACCTTTGAAATTTTCCTTCATGTCAGAACAGTGCACCTGCTCCTGCTCAGGGGCATGGAGTGAATGAAGGATTTACAAGCCCCCCGAGAAGCTCATCTACTTTATCAAGCAATCCTGTTAGTTTTTCTGCAGAGTCCAACTTCTAGTTATACAATTCCTATGTTTCATCCCTCTGGTTCACCAGTAGGTAAACTAATTTCCTACCTAATGGAAGGATTTGTGACAGCTTAAATGTGACATGAGGCTAATGAATTGAACTAGGCTGATTTCAAAACTCATTCCAACAAGAAAGACTTTATGACCTATGAATTGTTTTCACAGCTACAATTCATTTTTAAAAATGTATTTAGCTTAGCTCGGAAAAATTCTTTGAAGTGCCATATACAAGTCTGAAGTGACTATTTTTATTTTTTTATTCTTTCCCCATCCCTCCATCCTCACTCCCACTGATATCTGGACTGCCTTTCCCCGGTTTCCTTTCACACTTTGCAAATATTGTCTTCTGCTGTACTCCAGCTGGCAGGAATTCAGCAGCTCTCAGTGCTCACATTTGGAATCCATCCTAAGAAGATGAGGGATTGAAGGCAAAAAAAGGAGAATTGGACTATTTTCCCTACATGCTTCTGCAGCTGATCCCACACTTCTCAAACTAATTCAGTTACTGATTTATGAAAGTGTCATTGCTAGTGTTATGAGTACAGAAGTGCAAAGACAGACCGTGTGAGCATGTTTCACAATTCCAAGAGATGTCATGGGGGAAATGTTTGCAAGGAGAAAAACAGCTACTAGGAAGAACTTCATATTTGCTCTTACCGAGGTGAGAGTTACTTTGCTGAGCCTAAGGATAGTGCAATAAAAGCTGATGGTGAAATCATAATTAGTTAATAAAAATAAAGAACTGTATTAAGTATTTCTTGCCAGCTGCTCAGCTAAAGTCGTGTTAGTGTATGCTTGTTCTGTAAAATCACTTTCTGTTGAGAACAGACTAAAATAAAACATAATTACTGATCCTGATGGAAGTCAAACTAAGGATAGGATGAGAAACTCTCTAGATCATGCAGCCAGATAGTTGTGGTCAATGGCTCTATGTTCTGGTGGAGACGAGTGATGAGTAGTGTCCCTCGGGGCTCTGTCTTGGAATCAGTGCTCTTTAATATCCCTTGATATATCCTTGATTAATATCAATGTCACAGACAATTGGATCAAGTACACAGTGATATTGAGTGCACCCTCAGCAAGTTTTCAGATGACACCAGGCTGAGCAGTGCAGCTGACACAGCAGAAGGATGAGATGCCATCCAGAGGAACTTGGACAAGCTTGAAAAATGGGCCCATGGGAACCTCATGAAGTTCAACAAGGCCAAGTGCAAGGTCCTGCTCCTGGGTTGGGAAAATCTCAGAGATGAGTACAGACTGGGTGATGAACTCACTAAGAGCAGCCCTGAGGAGAAGGACTTGAGGGTTCTGGTGGATGAAAGACTGGACCTGAGTCAACACTGTGTTCTCGTAGCCCAGAAAGCCAGCCCTATCCCAGGCTGCATAAACATAGAAGTGGCCAGCAGGGTGAGGGAGGTGATTCTCCTCTATTCCACCCTTGTGAGAGCCCACCTGGAGTACTGCATCCAGGTCTGGAGTCCTCAGCACAAGAAAGACATAGACCTGCTGGAGTGGGTTCAGAGGAGGACCGAAAAGATGATCAGAGAGCTGGAGAACTGTGCAGACAGGCTGAGAGAGCTGGGATTGTTTAGCATGGAGAAGAGGTTCTGGGGACACGTCATTGCAGCCTTTCAGTACCTAAAGGGGCCTTATAGAAAAGGTGGAGAGGAACTTTTTACATAGGTAGATAGTGATTGGACAAGCGAGGATGGGTTTAAACTAAAGTGGAGAAATTCATATTGGATATTAGGAAGAAATTCTTTATTGTGATAGTGGTGAGGCACAGAACAAGTTGTGCAGGGAAGCTGTTGGGTGCCCCATCCCTGAAAGTGTTCAGTGCTAAGCTGGATGGGGCTCTGAGCAACCTGATCTAGAGGGTGGCACCCCTGCCCATGGCAGGGGGGTTGGAGCTACATGGTTTTTAAGGTCCCTTCTAACCCAAACCATTCTATGATGATATGACTATGGCAAGAAGTCTCAAACCGTAGTGGGTTGACCCAGTCAGCAGCCAAGCACCCACATGGACTCTTGTTTGGTTCCCTCTTCTGAAGGACATTGAGAAAATGGAACAAAGCCAAGAAAACTCATGGACTGAGATAAAGACAATTTAATAGAAGAGGAAAAGTTGTGTTCACAGCAAAGCAAAGGAAAGAAAAAAAAAGTAATAAATTAACTACTTCCCATCAACAGGGATATGTCCAGCCATTTCCTGGCAAGTGGGACCTTGGCACATGTGACAATGGTTAGGAAGGCAAACACCAAAGCCACAAATGTCCCCCATACCTCTTCCTCTCCCAAATTACTTATTGCTGAGCTCAATGTCATACCAAATGGGATATTCCTTTGGTCATCTCGGGTCAGCTCTTTTGGCCATGCCTCCTTGCAATTATTTGCTCACTCCCAGCTGACCCATCAGGGAGAAGCTGGAGGCAGGGTGGAGTGAGGAATAAAAAAACCCTTGATGTTGTGAAAGCACTACAACACTAACCAAAACACTGTTGAGCTCTCTACACAGTTTTAGTCACAAATCAAAAGCACAGCACAATTGAGGCTGCTATGCAGAAAGTTAACTTCATCCCAGCCAGACCCAGTACTCAGAATATATTTATTAAGTACCAGATGAAAAAAAAATAATGCACTCTCATGCTCTACTTAAATTCCCCTTGTGATATTAGCAAACTAATCCATTTATTACATACATTTCTGACAGGTGTAACTATATAAAACTCTGTCACACATTACATGCTCAGTTCTACCCTTTTGGCTGCAATCTGAAAAAAGCACATTCTTTACAGAAGATTAGCACATTCCCTCTGAGGTGAAATTCTGGCACAGTTCCCACTCAGTTTAGTATCTATGTCTGTATTATTTTTGTGTAAGGACTTGAGCACTGCTTATTGAGCCCATGAATGCATCTTGGACAATTAAAACCAAAGGCTACCTCAGATTGTGTGCGTTCATATTGTGTCCACTTTGACATGGAAGATACCCAATTCCTCACACTGTGAATGTACAACACCAGTATATCTCACACACACCACAGGGATGGGATTCAAGCTTAGGGTCAGAAATGTAAAATAAAATGTTTGTGTGTTACGTGTCTTAATTCCCTGTATAGGCAGTAGAGATCCAGGGATTTATTAATTTGCCTAGTATCATATGAGAGAATGACACGTATCTGAAACGCCCTTAGTGGGACCCTGAACATATGAGACCTGCATCCTTTATGGCTGGCAGATGGAGGTCAGCATGAAGCATTCAGAATGCTCCTAGATGCCATATTTAAGCCACTGAATCAAGTCCCTACCGTCAGTGGAGACAGAACAGCTATTCAGTGGCCTGGGAACTGATTCATTTTCTGAACTTTCATGGCTGGAACGCCATCCTTGGTACTCTGGGGTATCTGAAATATCTGGAGTAGGCTGATACTTTTGACCTACAGATTGACAGATGCAGCAGATGGAATCAAATCTATGAGAAACATAGGTGCTTCTTCAAGTAGCAAAGGCCAGATAAAACACACAATCTCAGGCCACGGCAGACTGATGTGCCTACTCATGAACAACTAAATCTAAACCCTGCTATTTGTTCATTACATTCAAAACCTTGTAATGTGAGAAAAGAAACACACATGACTGTTTATTCAGGACACTGTCAGGGAATACCTGCAGCATATCCAATGTGATTACAGGTGCCCGGGGTGATAGCAAAAAACATGGTGGTGCTGGGTGTCATGCTTTTTGTTCCTGGAAATGTGCACGACTGAGTATCTCTCTGAAGGGTCTGTGTGCTAACGCACAGAGTGTGAGGACAATCAGGAGGAATTAGGTGTTTGTATGCATGGAATGCATGGAGCTCTGCTAGGAATGAATGCAGAGCCGAAACAGATTTTACGGGTAAAGATTAGCACGACATGGCAACATTCTGGTCGGTTTCCACAACAGCTCACATGATCAGGAAGAAGAATTAAATGATATTTTCTTCAAAATGAGAGGAAAATGAAGGAAATCTTGTGTTCACAGGGACTGGGTTAAATGAACTCCGAAGGTCCTTTCTAATGTAAACATTTCTGTGATTCTGTGATTCTATGAAGGCAAGAATTTATTGTTAATGTAGAAAAAGTCTTTGCTACTAGTCAAAATGTAAAAATCACTTACCATTATTCTAAATACTAAGGGTCATACTAAGAGTCAAACTAACAGTCCTATTCAAAACTATTTAATTTAGGGATCAGAATAGGGACTGGGGTTATGAAGAGTCATCAGCATCCCAGGTCTTTTACTAAAAGACCAACAATATGCATGGTAGGGTGTCTTTTCTTCTCTATTTACTTGGAGATACTGCTGTCCTGCCACGAACAAAAAAGAATTATGTGGGAACCTCAACCAATCCTAGAACTCCCGTTATTTGTACATGGAATCTAAGAGTAGTACTTGTACTACTGAGAAAAAAAAATTAAATAAAGCACATTTAAATGTCCGTGAGCGGAAATGCATCTGTCTTGATGGCTGCTTAGAAGTGTTACCCACACTGCCAAAATAATGGATATGTCCTTACTACACAAGACAGAACAATAGTTAAAAAAAAATATATCTTTTTCCTGTCCTATCTAGCAGCACAGATATAAAACTTTACTGTCTCACATTGTGGAAAACCAGTTTGTGTCTTACTTTGAATGGTGTATCTCATTGGACAGACGGTTTTGTCTTCACTATGTCTGTCTCTGCTGCAAACCTTGAACTCCCTGAGGAATCCTGCACATTGTAGGGAGTTGCACTTCACCTGTATTTCTGTATTCCACCAGATCAGTTCCATTTCTTCCTCAGACTGAGCCAGCCCTAAGAAACTGTCATCCCATGGTGGAAGATTCAGTAAAAGTAGCACAGAGTAGCATAAATATTTTGATATTTCTGCTTGTCTTGATATAAATTCTATTGATTGAAGAAGGAGGACGGAAAAATGTATCTCTAAGCACCTTTTCATTTACCACAGAAAATGGTAGGAAGAAAGAGGCTATGTGGCACTTTTTTAAACTTGGGTGGAGCAACAGAAATATAGAAGTTAACTTGAACACAAGTCACAGGTTTACTATTGAAGCCATTTCCTTGCTTCAGAGATACTGGCATTTAGCAGGGGTTTTTTTTTATCTACATGAAAGAATCGTAATTTTCCCAAGATATAAGAACATTCCCAATCATTTTTATTTTAGAATATTTCACTTCCCACATACAGCTACTCCTATCTCATCAGTTAAAAGTTTGCAATATGTTCTCCTCCTCACTGTGTAGCAAAATACTTCAACACTTAAATGTTCAAGTTCTTTAGCTTCCTTTGACATTAGCTTATAATTTTTTTCCCGTGAGTTACCTTACAAAGAAGCAATCATCAAGTAGTATTTAATGCTAGCCTTAGTTATAGCCTCCAAAAATACTTCAATTCTATAAATTCCATAAAAACTTAGGGTATAATTTCTGACAACAATTTTGCTGAAAGCTATCATCAGTCCTTTATTTCCTCCACAAAGGATGTAACTATACCTCACATTAGTCAAATACCTCATAGCTCTTGTTTTGGTTTTAAGATTGTGGGGGTTTGCGTTCTTCTTAGTTTGGTTTGGTTTTTACCAGTTAGATTCTGATTTTCTCCTATTCTGGCACAAGTTAAAAGAACAAGGGCTGTGGAAACTGACTTTTACACAAAGAAGACCACTTCTTGCTCTATCAATATTTCAATGTCTTTTGTTTTTGTGTTTTGGCAGAGATGACATATTCTTCAGAGGGAAAATTAGGCCTTTGGATCCATGTGATGAAACTCAGGGTAATTGTTAAGACATGTCACAATGCAGATTAAACCTTCTGTTTGATAAAAGTTAACCTAATGGTCTTGCCTGCTCAGTTCACTTTGCTCATGATGTTTTCCTTCATTTTATACTGCCAAGAGGGATGCATTATGCTTCCTCAATTAAGGTCCTGATCAAGGGGCTATTTATAGGGTTCATGCAATCCTATTAATTATGTTTTATAAATTCTTTGTGATCCACTCAGAATATTATTAACAGTGGCAGAATGAAAGATTTCAAATAGAAGTGTGTGTGAGGAAGGAAAATTCTGAGTATGTTTTAAAAGTTTCATTCCCACATCAATTCTCAGAAAAGCCAGCTGGAATAGTGAAGATGCGAACATAAATGCAGGCACACGGGATTTCTTTAAAAAAAACCAATCCAACTCTAATCCATTTGCTTCTGACTTTTCCAGTCCGGTTTCCGAAATCTTTTCTTGTTTTATAAAATGAAAGACATGCTAATTTGTTTCTATTATAAACTTTGGCTACTGTTGGTTGAACAAAGCATAGCAGTTACACAGATTTTGAAGAACACTAGAAGGAACATGTGGAACAAACAAGAATTGGATTAACAAGCACTAGTTTGTATGGGAGTTTAATTCCCTCCAGGATCTGTGAGAATGTGCCATTTTTGCCCAGGTACCATGAAAGTCAGTAATTTTATAAAATAATAATAACTGAACCAATGAATAGCCACCATAACTATACAGAACAATCATTCACAATAATTATTCTCACTGCTGTAGCTAAACTAATGGCTACATGGAGAGCATTTTCAGAAGCCTTTCGGAAAATGAAATCCACAGAAGCAAATGGGAAGATCAAGCACCACTGAAATAAAAAGACAGAAAACCACAGAGGGAAATTCTTTTAGAAGTCTTGTTAAATTTCTTTGTCAAACACCAATAAGGTAGTCAGTGATCCCACACAATTTTAATGTCTCAGAAAAAAAATTGGTTACTATCCAAACTTCAGTAGGGTATGTGACATAGTGAGGACATAGAGACACCTGAAGAATCTCTCGTTATCTCTTCATGTACTGTCCCACAAAAATCACCAAAAATCTGTCCAATGCAAAAATCTGTCCATCTCTTGAGATTGCCTGGGTGAAACAGATCACATTGCTTTGAAGATAGCCTTTGTAATGCTGTCATCCTTTCGTTATCAGGTGAGTATAAAATTGTGCTGATTCACAGGAAGCTTAAGGCTTCTATTCAAGAGATTTCTCCAATCTCCCGTTTTGAGCTCATTTCTTTTTCAGTTATAGCAGCTAATTACCATGAATTCCTTTGGTATTCATTATAGTAGCACTAATTATGACAGAATTGTTTGGTATTCATTTTAATAGCACTGATCATAAAGAATTCATCTGACGTTTATAAGGACGTCACATGTATTCTCTCAGCATACAATCATAATTTAGCTTCTGTAAAGTTAAAATTCAGCTAGGCATTGAAAGAATTACATATGTGCCTACTGCAACTTGAGAGATGAAGGACTCAGTCCAGTTGTTTGAGACCAAATTTTTTTCACAACCAGCCATATTAAGAAAATGAAACCAATTTTGATGGGTGTCTTGGTATCTTGGTATAAGTTTTTAGTACAAAACACAAACAGATTTTTATTATTCCTTGGCGATCAACACACTCTGTACTGCACATAGAGCTGTATCTTTAGATGTATGAGTTACACATATGAATTTTAATGAAGAATCAGCTTTATGCTATTCACTAAGTCAGATTCAGGCAATGAAATAAGCCTTTCTAAATCTTTCCAGCTGAAGGTTAACTGTGTATACAAAGAGCTTTTTATTAACTAATATATAATAATTTCAGTGTAAATCTAATGTTTTCATCAGGCTGAGTATCCCATCACTGAAACAACCAGAATGACATTTCATCACTTTTCCATAGTGGTTAATTGGTGTACATCAGCTTAGTTATATTAATATCTATGGTAAAATAGCAATACAAGAAAAATATGTAGTAATTGATATCACAATATAATAAATATAATGAATAGAATAGAATGAAATAGAACAGAATATTATTAACAGTGGCCCTTACACTTAAATATGAGAAAACCTTCTTGACTCTGAGAGTAGTTAAACATTGGAACAAGCTTCCCAGAAATATTATGATGTCTCCATCCTTAGTGACACTCAAAATCTCACTGGACTTGGCTTGAGCAGACAGCTTCACCTGAAACAATTTTGGACAGGCAGGTTGAACTAAAGATTACTGGGATCCCTAGCAACCCCAATGATTTTCTCTTTCTAAACATGTAGTTTAGAAAGTAGTATTGTCACCTTCTCCAGCACAAAAAAAAAAAAAAAAAANCACCAACAAAAAAAAAAAAAAAAAAAAAAAAAAAAAAAAAAAAAAAAATTTTTTTTTACTTGAAAATCAAAAGAAACAGGACATCTTCCAAACCGATTACCTAAATGAATTACCTGGAACATGCCACATGTTGAATAGTCAGTCACTATTTTCTGTTTCATGAAAGTTCCTGTTGCAAATTTAGAATCAATCTGCTCAACCCCCCCAGTTTATTTACAGAAAGCAATATTTTGAAGTGTATACTTATAAACAGGTTGTAAGGCCTGTTTTGGAGTGCTTAATTGATCTTGGAGTGTTTCAGAGGTACTCTGCTAAGACTGAAGAGGGAAAGAGAATAACATATTAGCAAGGTGCTCACATGAACAGCCTCTAATCATTTCTTTATTGCATATCATAACCAAATGTAATACCAGCAATCAGTAGCTCTTAAGAGACCTCAATGTAATATTTTTTACATGTGTAAACAAGGAAATGACTCAATACTGCTGATGTTTATGATGCTGGTAATATCGAAAATTCATACTACAATAACATTTTATAGAAAAACTGATTAGAAGATATTGACCTACTGGATGAACTGAATGTTAATCTAAATTTATTTTGGAAATGAGGGGACATTAATGAGTCCAATCACATGTCTGTTTAAAGAAAGAAGGGAAAAAAAGGAAATTATAGGAATCATTTTGTCTATGATCATTTATCTGATGATCTTCCAACCCCGACAAGAAAGGATGGAATCTATCTTGTATCCCTATTAACATCCCAATAGACCTATTACACTAAATATCAAATGAGACTCCAAAATAAGTTCACATTTTCCATACACCCCTTTACCTTCCCCAGGGGTATAGAAGCATCTGGATTTTCAAAACCACCTGAATCAAACCTGACTCAATAAAAGCACTCAACTAGTCAATAATGGAAGTGATGAAACTGTTATTAAATAGCCGTTCTCTCTTAATAGTCAGCATAGGATTACACACAGTGTGATATTGGATATCAATTGTTTTTTCATGAAACTGTAAAGAAAGACTTTCAATTCTGTCTTTTCAACAATCAGCTGCCCTACTGCTGTCATAGGTGAATCATCATGCTGATCACAACTCCTGTTTATGAATTTTGAATGTCAGAAACCCAATCATAATCCATGATTCTAGGAAAATATGTCATTGTAACACATACACTTGAACATTAGGTCTAATTATTCTCTTTGCATGCTCAAGGATCCCTATGTTTCTAGGACATATGAAATCTATTATTTACATAAAGATCAGGTTTCAATATACAGAGGTTTTGAGACAACACTAGGTCATTATTACATTTTCAGAAATATTTTCAGGTGTGCATCAATATTACCTTTAATATTATTGGCGCATATGATGTGGCCTATAGTTTCAATAGTTCAACTATTATAATGATCACAAGGCCATTAGGGAGTCACAGTATCTACAAATGTCAGTTCTTTTTAACTGACTGAGTTTTCTAATACATACTCTGCTCTTTTCATACTTGTGTCTTGACTTGGCTGGACACTGGCATCCACCGAGACACTCTATCACTCCAATTCTCAGCAGGACAGGGAAGGGAGAAAATAAGATGAAAAAAACCCTCATGGGGCACGATAAAGGCAGTTTAATAAAGCAAAGATAAAGGTCCCATGTAAAAGCAAAGGAAAACAAAAGATTTTATTTGTTACTTCCAATCAGCAGGCAATGTTTGGCCACTTCCCAGGATACAGAGCTTTAGGACATAGAAGTTGCCCCAAAAGACAAACAATGTAATAACAAATACCCCTGCTTTCTCCTCCTTTCTCATAGCTTTTATCGCTGAGCAGACATCATATGGTATGGAGTATCTCTTTGGTCAGTTTGGGTCAGCTGCCTTGCCTAATTCACCGCCCATCTTTCCTACCCTCAGCCCCCAGCCTGCCGGTGAGGGAATGTTGGAGAGACGGCCCTGATGCTTTGCCAGCACTGCTCAGCAGGAGCCAGAACAGTGGGGTGTTATCAGCTACATCCAGGTACCAGTGCAAAGCACAGCACTGTGGGGGCTGCTGTGGGGAAAACAAACTCCATCTCAGCCAGACCCAATACAATGCTCTCTGCTATTGATTTCCCCCAGTGTTAGTGAGAAAGTGAAATAATCAACATGTATGAAAGCATTGTAGTCAGCTATATAATGTTAAAAACAGCACAGGGAAAACATGGTGTAATTAAAACACAGAATTCCCCTTGCACTGGCAAGTGATTAAGAGCTGTGTTGTAGAAGGAACAAAGATAAAGGTATTCCTAAGAAAGAGAGCAAAAGATGGTTCTGCTTATTACACCAGAGAATTTTTTATCCATAAGTAAAGACTATCCTGCTAGCAATGCCATGCTGACAGGGCTGCTGGGGTTTTTTTAAGCAGTACCTAGAAATGGATGTTAGATGTGTGAAAATATAAAGCTATTGATCCACCTGTCTAAGCTTTTGTACTAAAATTTTCTTTTGGAAGGCTTCTGGATGGCTAGTCAGAAATCAGCACCCTCCATTGAAAAGATGTAGTTTTTAATTTGGGGTGCAATCACTGTGCTTTGCTCATAGTGCCTGAAATTCAAGTCTGACATTTCAATGAAAAAGTCTAAAGTTAGACATCCAAATACACTCAAATTTATTAAAATGGTGAGCTGGTATAGAGTTCCCTCTTGCATTTTGTTAAGGTAAAATCTAGCTTCAACCAAGTTTCCCTACAAATAGTACTATGCCATGGAGTCTGACTGGAAGTATTGCTGAGATGATTGAGGCATCTAACTATACCTGCCCAACCCTACTTTGAAGTAGAAAGTTATCCACCTTCTATGTTTATGATCTTTACTAAGTAAAAACCTAAAATTTATACCAGTTATTGAAGTGATTCTATTTTTTGCTATTACCTTAACCTAAATTCCCCCATGATGTAGATCATAAAGAAATAAACAAATCTCCATACGAAAATTCAGGGATTTCCAGTCTTAATACATCAGCTAATTCTTTTGTTAAAGTACAAAGATAAAACCAAACAAATGCTTATATTAGACCATGGAGTAGTTAACATTAAAATCTTTTTGCAGGATTTGCAGGAGAAAACAAAATGGTAGCTGCTATGTAACATGATCATGGGTGAAATCTACACTTCATCCTTTAATTCCACTAAGCCAGCACAAAGATAGCTACTGTGCATTGGCTAATAATATGATGTGTTAATTGATGTGTCCCATATTTCAGGAGCACACTCTGAAGTTTCCAAAGGAGGGGATAGCTTTCACAAAATCAACACTTTAAAAAAAGGTCACTTGGATTAGGTCACTTTGTTTCATTTGATGGTAATTTTGAGGATCTCAGCCTCATATTTCATAGCTTTTCTTCATTCCTGTTATGGGGTCTGGCATACTTTCTAAAACAGCAAGCTTCCTAAACACGGGATTGCAAAATAAAAAGAAATAAAAAATCATTTTAAAAAAGGATAATGGGAAAGAAACAAAATATTAAGAGAGGGCAATGCTTCTATTCAAATCAGTACAAGCCTGTTATCTCTGAAAGAATAACTACCATTTTTCCTCACTGCTTTTTCCTCCATCCAGAACTTTTTCTCCGGTTGCAGTTTGATTACAGTCAGTTTTACCCCAGGGAAATTAAAACACTACATCACAAATCAGGTGTACCCACATGATACAATTTTAGGGTTTTCCAGTGACCTGCAGTGACTAAAAGCAGGTGCTATCATCCTTCCAAGATCTTATTTTAAACTGGATTCACGCATAGAAGCGCTTGACAAAAAACTAAGACCTTTGGCCTTAGTGCTCCTAGTGGGCAGTCAGGAAACCATACAGTATTGTCACCAGGTCACTTCTCAGCATGAGAACAAGGTTAATTGCATGTGAGTTTATGTGTTTAAACCACAAAAATCCCCAAAGTATAGAAACCTCTGTAATTTCAGTTTGGATTAGTCCTGTAAAACCTGTCTCTTCAATCATCCTCCATTGAAAGAAAAAGGCTTCCAGTATGGGTTAATTTGAGCTTTCTGGGAGCTCTAAAACTGGGTGAGAAAAGAGAAGTTATGTTTGTACTTGTCACATTGTTAATTTTTTTAGAAACTAAGACATCTAATTATTAACCTTTCCTTCAATTTATTTTTAAGAACCTTAGCTGATTTAAGGTGTCAATAGTTTAAATCAATCACATTTGTTTTTTCACAATTTGTGTTGTGATTTTCTCAGGCTTGTCATCTTTACACAGTATCACAGGACAGCTTGAACTGATACACCCATGTCTTGAGTTTTCAAAAAACTACTCTCCCTTATAATCCTCCTTTAGGACTAGAGCTAAGATAGCAATCATTTTTAAATTTTGGAAAAAAAACCCAGTTCTTGGCCTGTTCATTTTCTACAGATACAATGTGGAGAAAATCTAATATCCAGGGTTTCTCAGTGTCCCTTTTATGTTAAATAATTTTTCTTTTCCAAGGTGACTGATTGTATACCTTAGTGTGTTATGAGAAATTCTAGTGCGGCATAATATCGGAACATCATTTTTCCTTTCATGATACCACTTAGATATGGAAAGATTGTCCATGGAATATAGTCCTTACTAGAAATTTCAGGTACTACATGTTGATTCAGTTGTCTAAATAGAGAAACTTCAAGTCTGATTAAAAAGAATATGTTCCAAATTTACTTAGTTGCCTAAACCTAAGCAGCTTAGTGCCCTTCACATGTATTTGGACCTACATCTTTACTTTCTGTGACCACTCCAAAAGGTTGTAGGTCTCCAGAAGATCCTCTGCCGTATCTTCTGTACCCTTGTATATTTTTTTGCTATAATCAAATACTTCAGATGGCAGTATGTTTAAATTTAAGTAACTGAACATTACCCCAGGAGTCAGCTCCTAATTCAAACTGAGAATTTACAAATCTAATGCAGATTCTGTGACCTATTTATGCTCTGTTTTGAGAACCTTCTAAATAAACCTGAAGTACAGAAAAACCTTTTTTTTCAATCTTAGAGGATAGACGAAAATTTAAAAATACACTACTGACTGTAAACTTCAGTGGTTAAAACACTGTAAACACCTAGGAAGGATTCTTTTGATGTCACAGACCAGATCAATAAAATAAGTACATCATTGTCTTCACTAAAACTTACATCAGTTTTGCCCTCACATGAGAGTGTCTTCAAAAATGGAATTGCAAATGCAAATGTTATATTTATACCAGAATATAACAAAAGTAAACCAGAAAGAATCATGTTTCATTTAACACTTCAAGTAAACAATACTCTCTATTAGTATTTGGAATTTTCAGCGGCTCTCTGCAATAGTTAATGTATAAGATGTCATGGTCAGGTATCATATATGTGATTTTTCATGTCGATGCTTAACATGAGCGGAATATGCAGAAGAACATCAGGGGGCAAATTCATGCTCATTCGTACCTGAAAGAGGGAACATATGATTAATAGCACTTGCTAATGTTAAAATGACTGGGACGGGCACTGAGGGAAACTGGGAAGGTAGTTGATAATCATATTTACTATTGAAGGAAAAAGTGCAATCTGTGTGGCAGGGAAATACGAAAAGCATTCTTATGGAAAAATGGCACAATTTCAGGTTCAGTGATATCTTCAGCTTCTGCCTGTGTCTTTTTGAGAATCCTTCCAAGTAACATGTCTGGCACCTGCATGTCTTGGAGTGGTATCACATGTTCTATTCCATTTGTAGAAAGAGTTTTATATTTATAAAATGTCTCTAAAAATTAGTTTCTTCAGCTGTTTGTGTTCAAAGCTCCTGGAAACTGCAAAGAGCATAAAAAGCAATATCCGTGATGATTTTCAATTTATTTTTCTGCTAAACTGTATTTATTTCACTACTACAAATAATTACTCAAATAAAATAACATCTACAAAATTGGTATGAATCATTCAGTGATATTATTTGAGTAATGTATATTGCATTTCCTTAAGATAAATAAGTAAAGTATTTACTTTCTGGATACAATCTATTTTATTTCAGTATCTATAGTTAGATGAGCAGAATGTCACATACTCAAAACTTTGCACTGCCATACGGTCCCTGATGAGAGCTCCAGACTGCTGGGAAAACAGCAACACTCCACTTCTTTGCAGTTATTAGCTTCCATTACCTTTGTCAATCTTTTGTTTTACCTGATTTTATCAGCTATTCTGGCTTTTCAGAAAAAGAAAAAAAAACCAAACAAAAAACAACACAGACATAAAAAAACCACCCACAAGAAAAGGCCCTAAAATTAGCTAACTCTTTGATTCAAAGCAGCAAAGAGATTTGCACATGCCAAATAAAGAGATGTACACAGTGAAAATAATTATATCAGTACTATATACCTGTTAAAAACAAAGCTTGAAAGTCTTTTTGTAATTGACCACACAAATATTCTTAATGAAGGTAGAATCTTACAGGGAACAGAATTAATAAAATGAACGCAAAAAAATGAAAAGTAAAGTTCGTATAGTCATGTTGATTTTTCAAAAGGATCCACCCCCTCATGTGCATTTTGAAAGGAATTATTTAAGACTTTCTGGATGTTAAACATTTCTGAATACCAGGTTATTTATTTAGGATGTTATTTAGAAGTTACCTTTGTACCGATTCCCTTTTTAAACAGTTCATCAAGCATTCATATTTGCTATCGTTGTCATAGCATTTATAAATGACTCTTCTTTTTTCAACTCTGCAACCGATGCACTCCTCATAGGCAGCAACAGCATTCTCGAAAGCTCTGATGTCCTCCATTTCTGTGTTCACAGAATAGTACAAGTGTGTGAACTCCCAAATTTATTTTTTTTCTGCTCATGTTATTGTTAAGATTTCCTTGGGGAGGTTAGAATTCAGTAACCAAATATGTTTTTGATCTGGATGTACACAAAGTATTTTTGGGGAGGGTATTTTAAAATGCTTTCCATTAAAATGAAAAATGTCAAAATATTTATATTTTAAAACTTAGACTTAGACAGCTACACAGCAACTCCATAAAGTAGCACACTTAGTTTTTGGACTTCCTGTTGTATATTTAATGCTCTTTCCGAAAGGAAGAGCTACAGTAACCCAATCACAGGTTCCTTGTCCTCAAAACTTCAAACTTTCAGGTTTGCACTGTTATAAATGCTCCTGAATGGAGCCTGGAACTCCACAGAAATAAGAAAGAATTGAGGCATTTCTGACAGCTTTTTCCTCAGAGATGTTGTTGTCCTGCAATTTCCTATACACGGAAACTAGTACATACACAGAAAATATAGAAAAGATGTAGCAAATATCTGTTTTCCAACTCAGCATATTCTGTGATTCAGTGATTCTGTGATCCAGGCTTTATGCTAGCTGCTTTTCAATGTCACAGGTAATGGCTCTGACCTTATAATGAAATAATGAAAACCTTACTGAGAAAAAAATTATGCAAATTTTAAAAGTATTAATCTAAATCTTTATATATTTCTAAAACATCTTTTTGGATTCTGAGGTTTTCTGAAACCCATTTAAGCAGAAAAAATATTGTCACTTGCTGTCACTTAAGATTCAAACTAAGATTCAGTCAACATGAATATTGACATCAGGGCAAGGTGATGTTTCTAACAATATTCTGAACACAGAAAACACAGAGAATTCAAATGTTTTGGACCCTATTATAGATTTTTTTTTCTTATGCCTGAAGAAACACAAAAATTATGCTTAATGATCTGAAGTGACATTACACTATCTACACAGACAATGTTTATGCAGTATAAAGGAAGGGTGGAAAAGCAAAGCCTCTAAGAGTTGTTTCTCCTAGTATTCATGTGTATATAGTACTAATCAGATTTTTGAATTTTCTTTTAATTTAAAAAGCTGGGAAAAGTCATTAAATTTGACCTGAGTATGCCAAATTTATACAAATGAAGAATTTACAGTGTAGAATCATTGTCTCTTGTTCTCTGCCATGTAGAAACTAAGGGTCATTTCAAAACTGACATCAAAGTATTATTTTGAATTTCCTTCATCTATAGCAAAAATCCAATATACACTATGGAGGCTAATTAACTAGACCTCAATGGGGATAAACAAAAATGCAAGGTTTTTTGACAAATATAATTCAGATTTGAATAATTCATTGTGGCAGATTATTCAGTAAGATATTTTGAAGAATGGTGAACTTGAATTCAGTAAGAATATTTAATGTACCCTTTCAACACAGGTTTTTAGTTTTAGATACTGTCTGCAGAGCCTCACCTTTTCCATAAATTGATATTGCTAACCATTTTAAAATGGCAATAAAATGTACTATGAAAGTTCAAATTTCTACAACAAAACAAAACGAAAAGAACCTCTTCTCCTTTTTCTTTTTTATTCATAAAGAGTCAGTTGCTTGACCAATCATGTTTTCAAACCTGGTCTCTTTTTCTTCTCTTCCTTTTATTTTTTTTCACTTTGGAGTTACCATTTTTGATCAAGAGCTCTGGGAAGCTGTATATAATAACCGGTGCTTGATTCTGAATTTCTTCAGCAGAGATAACTGAAACAATTACACCAAACATTTTCTGAGGTCTTCTGGGATAAATGAGCAATGTTACAAAAAAGTAGCTACAGTGTGAAATCTTCCTGACTTCCCCTATTAATAAGGGCACTTTGCTATGACATTGTTATATGCAAAACATATTTCTAAATAAATTTAATTCCCACTTTTTTCTGTTTCTTGTAAACCAAGGTGTAAAAGTCATCACAGGACTGTTTATTCAAAGTTCTGCGTGAAAAACTCTGGCTATGTGTGAGTAGATGTGTTTGAAGTTTCAGAAGGCATTGCAATTTCTCTTTTATGGATAGAACAGTCATTCAAGCAAATGAAACTGCAGTCTAAAACAGACAGAAAAATGTTTGCTTTCTTTAAAGTCAGGAGTTTCTGGAGGAAAAAAAAGACATATGCACACTTCCTTAAAAATATGTAATTTATTTTAAGATAAACTATGATTTCTTAAAAATATATCTCCCAAGTATTGCAATTTACTTTAAAATAAACTGTACAGAATTGCTCTAAGCTACACAAGTTTTACTTAAATAAACAGAAGATTTGGACAACTAATTAAAGTTGTCTGCCTTGAAGATGAGATTTCAACATTTTAATGATGAATTTTACCACTTTTTCCCTTTTGGGACTGGGAAAATTTCATCCACACCTAAGTCTAGGCTATAATACCAGCAAATTTGACTAAAACAATACTCTGTAAATTTAAATACAACATATTGCAGATATGGCTAACATGATTAAATGTTCCTATTGATCATTAAAAAGTAACCACATTTTTTTGCAGTGTCTAGTCAACATCACAGGAATATTCCAAATAATTATGTCCTTAATAGAATAATTTAGAATGTGTAAGCTATACACGAAGTAGAGCTCCAAAGTTTAGATTTAGATCGAGTTCTTCTAAATCAAGCTCTACTTACATTTATGGGATTTTTTTCTGAGATCATTTGATGGAGAAAGGAATGCAGTTTGAGTGGAAATGTAGAATTTTACAGAAGCTAGAAAGGTGTGTTTTGCACCTTTCCACTAGATGAAAATACAAGGATGTAATATTAATGTAAGAAATTGACATGTCTTTTTCCTATCTGAGACAAAAAGAGGTAAAGAAAAAATTTGTGACTTCCTGCAGTATGGAACCTGAGAATTTAATCTCAGCAAATATACCTTTAAAGCAAAAATGTAAAAAAAAGGCCCATCAGTTAGGCAGCCCTGCTATCAGTGCTACAAGTGGTATCTTTGGAACGTATCCTACTTTTGGTCTACCACTGGCCACGAATTTCCTAAAGCAATCACTACATACAGCCTTCTTTTATAGGGCTATTCTTCCTGAGAACAGTTGTAATACAGCATGAGCCCTTGGAGTCAGAATCTACCACTGCTCAGTCCAGCACTGTTCTTGAACAGCTCGTCCTGTCCTGCTCACTGGATTTTGCAAATACTTCCCAAAAGAAACTATGAAGAAATGTTATAAAAACAAACTCGTTAAACAATATTCATCTACTCCAAATCTTTTCTTAAACTGTGCTGATTACCCTCAGTTTATGAACATATGGTGTTAATATTTTTTGTTACAATTTAAGCTGTTTTCCTTGTCCACACATACTTGCTTTTTTTTTTTTTTGTTTTTAATTAATAATCTGTTCATTTGCAGGAATACGAATAATCTCAGTACTGCTTGATACCATGTAAATTGAACTTTCCTCTGTGTGTTCAAAATTGCACTGTACATCATGAGGATATTTTCAGTTCCCTTCTGAAGACAGCTGGTATACAAAATCTTTTCAGTTGGCATCTAATAGAGCTGTTACTCTGGCTGTTTATAAGTGCTAGAGGTCAGTTATTTTTAGAAAAGGTGGCAGTATTTAAACTTCCTCTGTTTGTCTGTGGATCCTGACAACCACAGTGTTTGTATGTCTGACCTAAGAAGTTGCATTTATACAAAAATATAGGCCCTCTGGCAACTATTAAGTTTTAATAAGTCACTTTGTTCAAAATCTTTTCTTAAGTTTCTGCTTTAGCACCATTTGTGCTTGAATAAGATTGAAGAAAAAAAAATTAAATCCCAAAAGAAATTTAAAAAACCAAACCAAACCAAAACAAAAAACCACAAAACTCCAAAAGACCAAGAACAAAATAAGCCACAACAACCACCAAACAATAACTAGGGGAAATAGTGCATTAAGGAAGATCTTTTGGTGGATTTCTGTTCTTTGTCTATCTGCTATGATATACATCAAGAAGGATATTGCTTTCCTGAAGTTATTTGCTTTCTAGCTTCCATTTCCTATAAAGGCCATTAAAGAAAGATAAATAATTTGTCTAAATAAAGAGTCCCAGTTCTATACTATACAGGAATAGGAAGCCATAAGCCATTTCAGGAATTACAAGAAAAGGTCAGATCATTTTCTTGGAAACTCAGTCATAAAGAAGTAGTCTTAATAAGAGTCACACATAAATTACTGCAGAATTATGCCAATGCCAAAATGTATTTGTAAAAGTGCATGCAATAAGTACTGCATATCTAATGAAATAAATGCTATTGCATGCAACCTCTCTGCTTATGGCAATATATTTATTACTCTGCTGAAGAAAGCTAAGTGTTCTGGGCATTGATCACTGCAGAACTTCATTGTCTTGAGCAGCTTTCCTTTAAAAACAATTCTGTTTCTTTAAAAGTAAGCATTAATGACAAATGCTATATGTATGAATAGTCAAGAGCTAAGACAGCATAGCAGACTTGAGAGTGAAATATTGTTGCAGCTTCTGACTTACCATTGCAAAGTATCATGAAATATCCTTTCAAGACTATTGCTGAAGAGTCTCGTGAAAAAAATTCTATGGCAAAACTAAGATCACCTGGGAACAATGTGGTATCACTTGGGGGAAAAAAATGGTACTGAACATAACATTGGGTTTCGTACAATTCTATCAGAGTGTGCATCTTTATAAGGAATTATTTGGGTTGGACGGGAATTAAAAGATCCTCTAGTTCCATATCACAGGAACTACTAATGGCCTTCAGTATTAGTGTAAAATGATTAGAACTTCATAGAACTTCTGTTAGGAATTGTATTTCTATTACTTATAAGCAATAAGAAAAGCCACTTAATGATCAGTTGCATGCATATATTGTTACATCATAAATCTCATAAATATTCTTTTCTGTGTAACTTTTTTTATTAAAATCTATGTTGTTTTACACCTGTGTCAGTCAATTTGAACAATTCTCAGAACAGGAAGCGTGACCAGCTTTCAGGTGAAGTGAGTGAAATCTAGGTCTACAGCCAAAAGGATTTAGTCAATATAGTCACTGGTGCCTTCTTGGCTTTTCAGCTGACCATGTACCAGGGAGAAAATTTAATTTCTTGTGGATAAGTTGAGTAGCACCCCGGTATCCCAAACATCTGCTCATGGCTAGTAGATGCAGTGTAGGAATTATACCTTACATGTTAGACACCTATGGTAAGGTAACTAAATTCTCTCCTGGAAAAAAATCCTGATTCAGCTGATTAAAAATAGCAGTTAGAGATATTCTAATTTCTTGGGGCAGAATATCTGGTCTTCAGCTTATGGTCTGGAATTGCACAGGATCTTTCAAATTTCTTGTGTGGTGTTTAAAATTAAAAATTCCTTTGCAAATTCTCCATACAAGCACTGGACATGTATGTTAACAAGTGGATATATTCCCAATAATGTACTTTAACATGAATCAAATCATTCCATATCACCATTCTAGCTCCAGCTCAGAATTAGCTTCATCTCCATTGCCTACACTGTGGGAACTTACACTCCTTTTTAAATATGATGACACTTTTTCTACGTTTCTTAATACGTTTCTTAGTCTAGAAGTAAGTCCCACTTGAACAATGAAATAGAATTTAAACCTGATGTCCTACTCCTCCCCTTAATAATATCTATTCTGTGATAGTTTATAGTGTGATAGATACTCTAAGTTCTTTATTATGCATAGTCAAAATTCAATGAACTCCTATAACACTCTATATATAAGACTGGCATACATTTCCAACTTTCTATATTTTTATTTTTGTCTTCCAATTTAAGTACAAGTATTTTTAGTGGTCTACATGAAATATACAGAACCGTGAAGTTCATCCTATCCAAAGGAATAACTATATTTGGAACTTCAGTATGGCAACACATGTTCAAAAACAGTACAATTATCCCCCAAAATCACTCTCTCTCCTTTTGTTACCAGTTTATTTCCCACTCAGGGTTAGTAGAGTTCCCTCAGTTCAAATAAAGTCCTTCCCATTAAAGAAAATTTATGAACTTCAGTAATTTGTGCGAGCATAAATAGTCCTCCTTTAAACCCAAAATGAGTAACACCTAATTTCAATCTTTCTGCAGTATGTTATGCTAGGTTGAAAATACTCTTCACAAAGTTTTTTGGAAGAAGTATGACTAATCAGAAAGATTTAATGTCACTTGAGATGAAGAATGATCTTAAACATTGTTGGTTTTTGTTTTCACAGTATAATGTGAATATAAAATTTGCTTGAAGTGCTGCTCTCGCATATAACCAACTCCGTTCTTTCACAACTGTGCTAGTATTTCTTTAATCAGAATCAATCACAAAGTCCCATGCTTAGAAGTAGACATAAACATCCTCTTTTCACATGTGTTGGAATTCCTGGGTTCAGTGGATGTTATGGGTGTGTAACACCTCTATGAAACACATACTTAAGTACCTAACGAAAGGTGACCTTACTCTCACAGAAGGCTGAGCACCTATATTGAAGCTAATGAAGCAACAGCACTTACTACACCTGAAAATTAGATTAAATTCAGCTGCATAACTTTAAACTTAAAAGCAAGCCAATTTCTGATTAACATGGAGACAAATTTCATTTTCTTGCCCTGTCATTACCCTCCTAAATGTCATCCATCTGTCTGCTTCTTTCTTTCCTGAGTGTGGATCACAAAGGAGGGTGTGTGTGTCTGTGTGTGTGTCTGTGTGGATGGGTGGATTTTGCTTGTTTGGGTTTTTTTGTCTTTTAAACTTTTCCAGCCTTGACAATTTTGTGATAGCTCGTCTTTTAGCCATAGCTGTTGTTGAGTAATTCAGAAAGACAAGCATATTCCTGGTTCCCTTGAATGACCTGGCAGTAGACTTAAAGTGAAAGCTAGAAAAAGATGGTACATATCCCCTCTGGTGAGTGTCTAGTCAAACTCTCTGTTAAATGCAGAATCATCTAGACTTGGTTACTTGAAGCCCGGTTTTGAGGGTCTGCAAGGATGGAGAATCCGCAACCATTCTGGGCAAACTCTTCCATTTTTCAATCCCCCTCAGAGAATTTTTTTTCCTGCTTAATTTTAAATGGAATTTCCCGTATTTCGGTTTGTGTCAGCTACCTCTTATTGTGTCACTAGATATTTAACGTAAGTGTGCTTAAAGATCTGTAAATCAAGGGTTCCATGGATTATGTTACACAATGGATCAAGCAATACAAGCAGGTAAAGAAACTCCTCGAAATATTTCTTAAACAAACGTTTCCAGACAGCCTGTGCAAAGGAAAGAAGGTACGTTTATTTTGGGCTGCTGCTGTGCCTGAATACATGAAGTCTCACACTGTGTGGCAGTGTACAAGTTTAAAAAAATTCTTTGATCTTTGCCTATTAATGTATACTCCTTTTCCCTTTGATCCTTTCCTATGTGATGATCTTAAGAAATTGTATTTAAAACTCCACAGCTGTCAAAAAGCAGTGTCTTACCTAAATCTGTAGCTAGATCTCCTTCATGCACTATAGGTTGCTCAATGCTCTCTGGATGGAGCTTTCCATAAACATCTAACAGGCTTCTGCAGAATTTTGCTGTTCTGTTATATCCACAGTTTGTATTTTAGTATACTGGGACACTGTCAAGCACCTAGTGTGTTGGAATCCAAAGACTCTTTTCACATGAGATAAAAGATAGCTCCGAGTTCATGCTGATATTCAATCTTAAGAAAATCCATTTTGGGGGAAAAACATTTTTCTTTCTCTGTAGCTGTGAAGCTGCCATTTGAAGCTGAAAAAAAGTACAGAGATTTCACATTTATTGTTCCATGTTCCCCTCTTGAACATCAAAAAGACCTTCAAATTCTACTTCACCCTTTACAATTAAGAGTGTACTATAAAATCATGGCTTACTAGCAAAACGGTGCAGAAAATCTCAGTCTATTTATACAGAGCCTGGTAATGAAACTTAAAGTTACAACTAATGTCATGATTTAAATGGAAATATATTATAAAATGGTGGCATACAGTGAAATATTACTACATCATTACTATAGAAAAACTAATTATTTGTGTGGTGATCCTGTGCAATTTTGATTTTGGATGGCACCTATGGCAGGAGTTTGGTTTAAGAGCCTCTCTGGACAATCTCTACGAATGACTTGTGTAAGAATATACAAATTGATTAAGTATGCAAATTACCGACATTAGGATTTTGTCCTCTTCTATAATGCAGAACAAATAAATTTCTGTTTGTTCTGTTCTAAAGTCTTTGAGGCAGAGCTCCTAAGGCACTGTTAGAGACTCAGTAAAAAAACAAACAAACAACATAAACACAAGCAAAAATAAAAACAAACAAAAACCAAAACCAACCAAACAAAAAACTATACCAAAAACACCAAGGCAACAAAAAGCCTCAAAATAAATAAATCAATTTATAAATAAATAAATAAAGTTCTTAAACGCATTCTACCCCTGCAGCCCTCACACTACCAAAATCTTGCCATGTAAGCCAATACATTCTACTTCTCATCTCTGTGAATCACATATTTCAGAATTATCATTACAATCCACATTTATTACACAATCATCACAATTTTCACAAATTTCACTCCCATAAAAAAAAAACAAACTCCCATACCAAAATCAAAACAGCATTATCACAACACCAATTGAAAGTGGAAAATTTGCACACAATCCACTAATTTCTTCACCACAGTGACAACAACCAAAATTCCCCATCATCATTCCACTGTTCACTGTCTAGCTGTGTCCAGTTCATGTTTTACCCATTGGCTCTCCCAATTACTATGCTCAACTCAAACTGCTCATGCCCTGTATTGTCCACCAAAAAGAACAGTGGCGTGCTGGCATTGTCTAGGCACCAGGTGCCCACCAAGCTGCTCTATCACTTTGCCTCCTCAGCAGAAGACAGGGCCAGAACATAAGGGGAAAAGAACCTTGTGTGTCAAGGTAAAGGCAGCTTAATAATGCAAAAGCAAAGGCTGTGCACAGTCTGGATGCTGACTGTAAAAATAAATAAAGCTCTATAGTGATCCTTTTCTATGGAACACTGGAATTATTGTTTCAATTTAAGTATGAATACAAGTTCTAACAATGTAAGTGGTTTGATTCCCTAGGCCGAAGGGATTGTACAAGTTAAAGAATACAAGAGCATCTGAGCCAAATATGTTTGTTTGGTCTATTTTATACCCGAAGAAAATACACATCTGTTGACCTTGCACATGCGGACCTGAGAAAGTTCCCTGAGAACATATTTCTCTGAATGTACAATTATCTATTTTCAACTGCAAAGAATAATGAGTCCCATTTTAAATTATGCAAGTCTAAATTGCAAGGGCATTAAAAGGTCATATCCTGTCCCTCAAGGTAAGATAATTAACAATGTTCTGTACTTGTGGTACAGTCTAAGAAGCATGTTATGCCTCTGTATTGTGATTCCACGTTTGAGCATTGGCAAGGCAGTTTCCATATTGACCCATATGGCTTTTTCCAGTGTTGAATACATTGAAAACAAGTGTGATTTATATGATATAACAGCAGTTCAAGTTCTCTGAACATATCTGGTTCAAGAATTGGTTTTCTTCTGGTGCAAAAGTCTGGCATCACTCAAAAGCAACAGTATTTTTACACTTTGCTGTTTTTATCGTCCTTGGTGACAGGACTGGAACAAGTTTACCAGAGGTATTGTTCAGTCTACATATTCAAAAGCTGTCTGAACACAGTCCTGCTGTAGGTTACTCTGCTGTAGGTTACTCTGCTCAGTCAGGGGGATTGGGCTAAAGGACCTCCACAGGTCCATTCCAACATCAAACATTCAGTGATACTGAAGTTCTCTGCTACTATTGCATTCCACTTCTATCTGCTCATTCGGTCAAGGCTATTGAGAATATAGAGGGAATGTCCATCTGCTCCATTTTGGGGTCCTTCATGGGCTGAAATGTGAATATTTGCTCCGATATGGTCTTCCATGGGCTGCAAGACAACCTCATCACGACAGATTTCCCCACAGGCTACAGAACTGCTGCTCTTGCACCTGGAGCACCTCCTCCTTTCCTTCTTCATAAACCTTGAGATCTGCAGGGCTGTTTTCCATATTTTTTCTTACTCCTTTCTCAGCTCCTGCACACCATTTTTTATAATTTCTTTAATATGTTGTCACAGAGGGGCCACCAGTATCACTGATGGGCTCAGCTTTGGCTAGCAGTGGGTCTGGTTTGGAGCCATCTGAAAAGTCTGTATGGAGCACCAGGCATTCCCTGATTTCTTCTCACAGAAGCCACCCCTGCAGCCTCCTGGCTACCAAACCCTTGCCACACAAAACCAATAAAAGGGAATTGTCTTAAACCTACATATACTCCTCATTGTAAAAGCAGTAAGTTTTTTTAACTGGACATCACAAACAGTATCCTTGTTTCTGGCCTGTTTCTGGATATATTTAAGAATGTATAATGATGTTTTTTCCATCTCATTTCAGCTGCTGCTATCAGAAATGCATGTATAGTCTCTACGCCTTAGGTCACATGGATTTTACTCTTTTTGCTATTTAACCTCTAGTTTACGTGCTAAGTAAAACTATTTTCTACTGGATGGCATTTGATCTTCACTTGTCTCTTTTCTTTGTTGAGGAGGCTGGGGTAGTAGGACATTCATGTTTTTGTGCAAAGCCTATCTCTTTCTTCAGTTTTGCTTTCATTGTAATGTCACCTGATTAATCTCTGCCTTCAAGTCCTGTGTGTTTTTGTTTTGATTTGCTCCTAAACAATTAAGCCCAAAGCAGGTTTGCTGCTTTTTTGGTTGATCCGAGTATTGTTTTAATTTTATACGTTGAAAGGATTTTTGCACAATACAAATATTTGGAAAGGGTACAACACAAAAACAGAGATTTTCAGTAAAGAATTGGCAGTAGGTTGGGCCTAAGGGTAGAAAATTGTTGGCTCTAAGAGCTGTGATGAAACACAAGGTCCAGCTGGAGGCCAGTTACTAATGCTTTGTCCCAAGGTTTAATACTGTAGCCAGCAGTGTTTAACACCTTCACTGATCACCTGGATGATGGGACAGACTGCACTCTCAGCATGTTTGTAGATGATACTGATGCCTTAAGGCGTCAATACTTCTACATGAGGAGTGTCTGATCTATCAGAGCAGTGTGATGACATTCACTGGAACCTACAGAGGTTACACACAGGAATCTCATTAAATTCAACAAAGGGAAATACATCAGAGGAAGAACAGTTCCAAACACCAGGACAGGCTAGGGTCAATCAGCTGAAATGCAGCTTGGCAGGGGAGGACCTGGAAGTCAAGGCTGCCAGCAAGCTGACCGTGAGCCCGCAATGTGCCCTTGAAGCAAAAAAGGCTCACAGCTTCCAGAGCTGCATCAGGCAGACTGTTGCCAGCAGGTTGAGAGAGGTGAACTTCCCCTGCCCCATTGCTTTACTCAGCCCTGGTGAGAAACATCTGCAGTGAGAAACATCTGCACTGCTGCATCCAGTGCTGGACATGATTCTGTGATTCAGTAAGGCACAGAATTGTGCTCCTTACTGAAGCAAGTCTAGCACAACACCAAAAAGATGACTGGGATCTTGAAATGCCTTACACACAAGGAGAGGCTGAGAGAGCGGGGAGTGTTTAGCCTGGAGAAGAGAAGCCTCTGGAGGATCTTAACATTGTGTTCAAATACTTGATGGCAGTGGTGGGTAACGAAGATGGAATCAGGCATGTTTCATGATGCACAGTGACAAGACCAGAGGCAATGGGCATAAACCAAAACACAGGAAATTTCATTTAAGCATGAGGAAAAGCTTTCTATTTTTTTCATGAGAGGGTGATTGAGTACTGGAGCAGATTTCCTGGGGGCTTGGTGTCTCCATCCTTGGAGACAATGAAAACCTGATCGAACATGGCCCTAAACAACCTGCTGTAGGTGACCCTGATTGACCAAAGTGGTTGAACTAGATGGTCTCCAGAGGTACCTGACAACCTCAGCCATCCTGTGATTCTATACACAAATATTTCTAGTTGTCTAATATTTAGGGTATTGAAAATAGTGTGGTTGGGAGTAATTTCCAGTTCACTTTAAAAAGTCATAGTTCCCAATGTGTTTGATACAGTAGGAGTGTTTTCTTTATACCGTACTTTATACTACAGTTTATACTATTGCAAAACAAGCTTGCCTTACAGACCAGTGATTTAGTTGGAAGACTCACTTAAGTACTACTATTATGTTATAACTTCTTTGATTTTTTTTTTTAGCAAAAATGCCCAAAGAACATTATCTTTTCACTTAAGTCCCATGTAAGACTTGATACTCTGGAGGCAGTTGCTGCAATAGAAGAACCACTCAGAAATAAATAAGATGGAAGACAAAAAGAGAAATAATAATTATCAGACCCAAGGACAGCCTTAGCTAGGAAAAAGATCATCTTTGAAATTCTGATTTAGGTTGATTCTCTTGTGAAGTTCCCCACTTAGCAAACTAAGCAACAGGACACAGCTGATGTCACTATTTCTTCTACCAGGATCTAATATTTTAGTTGTCATTCTTCTCAGCTCTTTGTTATTAATAATTTCACCCAACTACTTCAGGCCTAATATCTTCATCGTAATGTTGCAGATGTTGTTGATTCTCAGTCATCTTTCAAGTTTAGCTACTTGTACAACTCATTTACACAGAAGCAGCAAATTAGTAATGCTCCACTACGGTAGTTTATTGGAGTTTAATGTACTAGTTCCTCTACATTGGCTTAGTGAAACTATTTCAGATGATATTTAGCAATAGCTTTACTTTTGCAAGTATCAGTCACTTTGCATCTGTTGTACTGTTCTGTGTGGTGTTTCAATAGATGTGATTTACTGAAGATCCATGATGTTCTATTTAAAATCTACTGAAGTGACATTAATTTTCTTCTTTTTTTTAAACTATGAAAATCAAAGTGCTAAAGTTGAGAGCAGCAGCAGTTGTGTTTTTTCTTACAAATGGATAAAATTTCTGCTGATTAGTCCTGCACTAGAGCTCACAAGAGATGTTGTGACGCCTAATGGCTAGAGAAGGACTGTGAATCAAAATCAAATATATAGATTTAAACTGCTGAATATTCAGATAGCATTTTGTCTTGTCCTGTTTTCATATCCAAATAATTCAAATAATGAGGTATAATTTTATCTTGACTTATGCTGAGATTAATCCATGACATCTTAATTACAATCATGAAGTGACCAGCAATTTTCCTTCCAATTCATTTTTCCATGTCCATTTCTTTGAAAACATGACAAGCTTTTGGAGTCATGCTTGCTGTCAGTGTTGCTTGTTAGAAAATATATCAAGGGCTGGATTAATCACATGTAACATTAGAAATCTATCACAGAAACATCTTTATCTATGGTTTTCCCTCTAGGCTCTCTTTATAATCAATGGGAAAAGAGCAGCATTTTTCAGAGTGTGACTCATCTGACCTATTTTAGCTGTCTATTTTAGGTTGAGATGAATCATGATCTAGAAGTGCTTATTTCTCATCACTGACCAAACTAGAAATGGAGATATCGATGGGATCAAATGAATCCTTGCAATGTGTTTGATTTAATTTTACATGAGATTACTTCACTGCATAAAGGCAGGACAGTACAGATCAAAACATTTTTTAGCTAAATGGGGAAGATAGCTCACAGTGGTCATACAACTCCATGCATAAAGTCTGTGCAGAAACCTGAAATCCCAGCTGAATGCTCAGGATGTACTGAAGTTCCACATTTCATAGCTTTATTGTGTTAAACAAATGGTTAACACCTTGAATTTTAGGATGGTATATTCTTACAGATTTAAGGAAATTTATGAGTTTGATTTTCTAACCATGAAGACTAGATTAAGAAGGTGAAATCTTTCTACTAATTCAGGAAAATGCTATAAGCAGTGGATATTATCACATTGCCAGATTCAGAACAAGTTATCAGGAAGTAGAACATGGAGTTTTATTCAATATGAGAAACAGACTGAGAATAACATCAGAGAAATGCTGTGAAGAAATATTATACCTTTAAAAAATATCTTCGTTAATTAAAATACTTTCAAGAACTCAATAAATTTTTTTCACACTTTTTTCTGCTCTACGTCTTTGAAAAACATACAGCTCCTTTTTATTTGCACACACTCTCTCCCCTCATAATGTGTTTTTTTCTTGTTAATGATGTGTTTGGGTACAAGGGAACACACACTTGCCCTTCCATAAGATACAAAGAATTGAAAAACCAATCTCCTATCTTTTCATGTATAATTGAACTAGAATGTATTTTGCTTTCTTTTTCTGTACTTCTCTTTGACAGCTTAACTGGCTGCCAGAAATAGTCTAGCTACCTCCAAACTAGTAATCCAATGTTTTACAATTCAAATATCTTTGAGTTCCTGGTATGTACAAAACTAGGTGTGTCTGCTTATCTGCCATGTTTGTCCACATGCACCCACACAGACACACACACAGCTGAACTGTCCCTAACAGGACTCTGGGAGGAATATTTTACTTTATTTGTTTTTCTGTGGAACCTGAACTCCCTACAAATAAGGCAATAAAAATATTTGTAAGTCAAACAAATCTACTTTGAAATAAATAGAAAAGTGTGAAATGTGTTAAGAAATAGAAGAAATTCTTGCTACTGAGGGCACTTTATCAGGATTAAGAGACGTATTCAGTCCCTTTCCAGAAGAAACAGCATTTTTAAAAAGTGTCTTGGCTGTTGCAGTAGGGATATAATGAAGAAAGTGATCCTTTTCCATTGCTGTTGACACTGATCCACCTTAGTCCCAAAAATCTGCTTAAATATTGAAATATTGGTGAATGTTAAGAAATATTGTCAAAAGGAATATAACTGTATAAAATCTTAAAGGATGGGAATGCAATTTAGATTAAAAAAAATATTCTCAACGTCTGCAATGTACGAAGGAGACCATTCTTGTAAAGGGGAAAAAGAAGAACAGATTATCACAACTACTACAACAAAAGATTATCCCAATTCTAGTGGTTAAAGCAGTCACCTGGGAAATTAAATGTTTGTGATCCATTCTCCTACATACAGATATTTTTCCAACTAATTTAAGAAAAGTAGAGTACTTGGATAAGCATGTCAGAAAATGACTTGAAATCAGAATGTGTGTGCTTTTCGTCACGAAACTTTCTGTTTCAAATCTTGATCTTCTGTTCAGGGTGGTAACTTATGTAAGTACAGCGTTCAATTTAAGGTAAAAGTTATCACAAGGACTTGGATAAATTAGATAACGAAGTTTAACTTTTTTTCTGAGAGAAAATTTCCCTTCTCAGTCTACACTGTACAGTAGAAAATCTTTCTAAATGACATTAAACATTTTCTCTGTAATTAAATCTCACTCCTACCCCACCTGTTATTAGTAATACATTGTACTTTTTCCTAATTATTTTATGTAAGATCTTTATCCTGCATTCATTACTGGGGGGGGGGGAGATGTTTCTCTTTTTACAGGTCTGTTTTCCTCACACTCTTTTGATTTTTCCTGGACAACAGAGGGTTTCAGCTTTACTGTATTCAAAAAATTCATTTGTCTTTTACATTGATTAATTTATTTTAGTAGTTCCTACTCTTAACATTCTTGTGTATTTTGAATTAGATGTTATATGTAGCATTAAAAAACCTCTTAGGACAGGTTGTGATTTCCTTATCATGTTTGAGGTAGGTTTCAAGATGGAGGAAAGCAAAGAGAACTTGAATCTTTTGGAGAGATATTCAAGTAATGTGTTCTCAGTGTCACAGATGGAGACATGCACCTCACTTGTGAGAGAAAAGCAACAATATACTTTATTGCTATAACAAAGCTCAACAGTAAATGCAATGGTGATGTCATGAGATTTGATGGCAAGTTACGCAAGTATTTACTACACAGAGGACATGGTGAGGTAAAACTGTGAGACAGATCCTCCTGTTGAGTCATGAGGTTCAGAAAGGATCCCCTTGCATTCTAAACTCCTCGGCCGAGAGCCTAGGTGCAGCTGGATTCACTCCGAGTCCTGGACTTGCAAAGTTTTTTGTATAAGGGATGATATATGCACAATCTGTCCTTTACGTCACTTAGCAAAGATTTCAAAATTTCAGCTTTCTTGTTCCCAATTCATTCACCGAGTATCTGATGCAATAAGGAATCTATCACACTGAGGGAATAACCTTGAGAGGTGTCCCTGCTCCAGGGGAGATCCTGGCATCCAACCTGCAGCAATGCAGTAGAATTAAATGGGCCCGGAGACCTTACTATTTATGGGGTAAGATGATAATCTTATATTTGCATACAAGCCATATTTGATTTGGCACATGCTCAAATTAGCCCTTGGCTGTTGTGTTTTCCGTCTCCCCCAAATCCACTTCAAGAGGGATGCAGCCATCATGACAAGTCACATCCATTAGGACTGCCACTCGTAGTTATCACTTGAGCAGGGTTGTGGGAAATAAAGGTCTGGTTGGGGAGCAGGGGGCATACCATCACAATCAACAGATGCAGAGTGTGTGCTACAAAGTCTTCCCAGACTCTGAATCTGTGCACAAAAGGTGAAACCAGGACTTGCTAAGCAAGAATTTCTGAAGTCTATTTAAGAGTTCCTGTAATCTTTTGACTTACAGAATCTATTGTCACAGCATGACTGCTGAAGAAAAAAGCTAAATTCATTTCACAAGGCATTTCAAAGAATGAAGAAAGCATTATATTTTAGCTAAATTTCTGCACTTCTAAATGAAAAAATACGTTTGTATCACAAGGAGGGAAAAAAAATCTCAATTTCTTCAGATCTAAAAGACAAGTATTAAAATTAAAGTATGGAAAACAATAGTATTTTTTCTACTAAAACAACTCTAAAGCAAATCTTTAGTTAGATATGAAAACTTTTTTCCTGTAATACTCAACCCTGCTAATTTTCTCATGGAGCTGTAACGTTTCGTGTAATGCAGATGTATTTTGTTATATCATTGATGTTTTTATAAAATTCTCAACAGGAAAAAAAAAACAAACCAAAAAAACTCCAAATCCCAAAGCAGAAAGAAACAATTTTCCTAAAAGTTTGTGTCATGGGATAAGAGCTGAAGAGAAGTGTAGAAACAGGAGAGAGAGGTTTATTGGTTCCTTCTCTCCTCGACCTTGAACCCAGAAGCAGAGACCATCATATCATGATGATTCTAGCTTTGAACTACTGTAATTTTGGTTTGTTTTTATCTTGAAATTTTCAGTCACATTTGGAGAAAGGGTAACAGAAAGGTTTCCTTCATCTTCTCCCTTTCTGGAGTTAGACAGACTGTCTCCATCTTCACCCAAAGACTTTATACATTACCCTTTATGCAGATTTAAGCATTCTTAAAAATTAGCTGAAGATTTTTTTGTCTTTCTGTTTTCATTCCTTGTATTTTGCCCTCCAAACCCCTCAAAATCACCCACAGAAGCACAAAAGGAACCCAGAGAGCAATAGATTTGTCTAAAATATCATTTTTCATGGCTTATAAGTAGCAGTATTGGAACCAACACCAATGGATAAATAATCTCCATTTTAACACGGAGCTAGATTCTAATGGGAAATTATTTTCATGTGCTTCTTGAAATTAATCTTTTCAATAGTCACACTGAAGGGAGTTTAAGAACAGCAGGGCTATTTCTTTCCAGGATTCTGTAACCATATATCAAGCAACACAGGAATGTAAATGAAAGGCAAATTAAAGACTAATTTCCTGATTTTTAAATTTAACTAGGAAACTGCTTCAGCAAGAAAGAACTGGAGCTACATTAATAAAATATGAAGGAGGAAAGCAAGGAGGAAATATTCAAACTTTTTTCCTGATACATGCTTGAAAAATAAGTGATTTTAATGATCTTACAGTTTTGCAGTCATTCTGCAAAATGATCTAATGATCTTACAGTCTGCAGTCATATTGCTACAGAAGAATATACAGCAAAATTTAGAGGTAAACTCCAATTCTGAGTGTATTGAATGGCCTCAAATATATGATATATCTCAGTTCGTTGTCATTGTTTCAGGGCTCCATTGACAAAGCTTACACGGACTGATGACTGCTGCTAATGCAGATGTCCATTACTTCATGAGAAAGGGGGTTCTACACAGGTACATACTATCCTCATAAAGCTAAAAATATGAAAAGCAGTGAAAAAGAAAGAAGGGATTTTTGCTAAATCTAACCAACCCATTCCTAATTAGTCATGATATTACAATGCAATATCTGGACTAGTTAATCTGTACATAATGTTCCAGGAGGAAAAAAACAAGAAAAGAGAGTGGTTAAGATGACATCTATACATTTACTGATCTCAAAATAAGATGCAGAATGTTTTATGAGATTCCTGGAAACAAGGTTCATCAAAGACAATTAAGAATAAAGATGTAATTTCTAGTTCAGATAGTCCATAGCAACATATCACTTGATGCTTGGGGAGGGAAGAAGGGAGCAGCTCTGTTTGCTTATTATCATCACATTTTCCTCTAAGACGTGTGTTAGGTGTTACTGGCAGTTAGGGAAAGCAGATATTGGGCCAAGTGGACCTTTAATCTGACCTGTTACAGCTATTCCTATGTCTTCAGGAGCCTATAAGGAGAAGATACCAGAAGCCAGGAAGGTGCTGATTAATACTTATAATTAAAGAACTTGAGAAAAGGGATGTAAAGAAGTGATACAAACCTCAAAAGTACCATGGTACAGCCCTGGATGATGACGCAATATCCCATTGCAAAGAAAGAACACCAAGTAGAACGCAAAGGATGGATGCTCTGCATAGCAAAAATTAGAGCCTTTAATCAATCTCTTATGCAGCACCAGAAGAAGGGGAAAGGAAAAGAAAAAGCCATCCATTGGAAATAAAAAAGGAAAAAAAAAAAAAAAGAAAAAAAAAGTGTTAATTTTAAGTTAGTACTGAAATACTAAAAAGAATACAAATGACTGTGATTTGGGGCCAAATCTTAATGAGGCACTTAATTGTTTTCTCTTTTGTAACCTCATCCTAAAGAATAAGTTGTTTTTTTTTTTTACTCATTGAATTTGCTTTAAAATAAAAATATGTTTAAATATAATGTAACAGTAAAATTGGCTCCTTGAAAGATGGTCAAGAGATTCAGCATTTATCTTCTACTGGTGTGAGTAGTAAAATCAAACATACTGAGATGCTCTGGTGGGGACATTTCTTGAGAAAGTGGATGCATTTCTACTTACAGGCCTGTATCAGAATTAGGGCCATGAGATCCTGAAAGGGACAAAAAGAAGAAATGGTTTTTTTGTACAAATGAAAACTACATAACTTTCATAGAATTAACAAAAAAAATTTTGAAGGACAAGTCAGAGTGCAGCATTCATAACAGAGAATGTTTAAGAGGGGGTGAAAAGGGAAAACAAAATGAAGAGATGCTCATGGCCAAGAATATCACAGCTAAATAAGTTGCTTGTTTTTTCCTTTTTTCACTTACTTGAATTCTGCAAGTTAAACTTCAAAATTTAGTTTAAAGGCTTATTTACTTCTTTTTAGCACTGATTATTCTGACTTCATTGTTCCTAATTTTTTCCTTGGTTCATAAATGGAAGTTTAATAAAGTTCTGAGCTCGTTAAACACTTGCTGTTGACCATATTGCCATCCACTTAATTGTAAGGAAATGTGAAGAGACAGGTATACCAGAAGCTTTTATTAAGGTATCAAAAACCAGCAAGCTATCTACACAAGCCAATTAAATGGCACTGCATGTCCCCAAAGTAGAAAGCACACGGTGTTACACGTAAGTTGATATTTTATTCAGCAAATAAATCAACCCTTACACAACACACTCCGTAAAACTAATCAAGCACAATATACTCCATATGGATTAGCAGTCCCTTCACCCCAGGTATATTAAAAAGCATGTGGAAAGCTACTTTAGCACTCTATAAGTTAACACTGAAAGATGTTCCTCAGTATTTCCCAATCTGGTAAACCGTGTGTGCACTAGTAATCCGTCACTCATTGAAACTTCAATATGTGTAATGTATTAAAGCATTTCCTACTTTCCAGGCCTCTCTTGACCACGGATTCATGCAATTTTGCAAAACACTTTCCATCTGTATGAATTGGTAAAGAAGTCAATGAATGTGTAAGAAACTCTGGTGGATCAAATACTCCAACTTTATAGAGCACTGAAGAACACACACATACTACATTTACATATAGAACTGATAAAAAATACGGTTTCTATTACACAGGATATAATTTTTAATTCAGTTTTTGTCCATGAAGTATTATTTTATATCCAGAATCTTGCTTGTGAATATAAACTAAAGCCAAATGTCTTTAGGGTCCCCAGATGCACAGGCTCCAGAGAGTCATCAGGAGTTCAGGTTGAATCCTGCCCTGTTGTGGGTTTGGGAAAGCTCTTGAAACACGAGGTGCTTTGAAAGATATATATTGGATATAAAAAGCTAGCATTTTCTTTACTGGACTGTTGCATTCAAGTATTTTGTCCTGTCTTATTATAATGAAAGTTATTTTGGATGCAACTCCAACTTCAGCTGTCTAAATAAGCACTCCACCATCACTCTGCAGCTGGAGAGAGGAGAAAACAGTTCTCACTGGGGCCCTTCACACATTTATAATCTATACAGGACAAAGAGAGGAGGGATTCTTCTATATTAAGAGGAAAAGCAATGGCTACAGTAAAATTTTGAAAAGAAAAAAGGACCAAGCGGAACACGTGCACACTAACTCTATTGTCAGCATTTTTCCCATTATCATTTAAAAAAATGGGTCTAGTGTCCCTTCAAATGAAGGAAGATTCATAAAAAACTATTTCTTCAGAGGCAGGATGGTGCAGACAGATGATGATTAACACAATGGCTCTAGCCCAGCTTGGAAATCTCACTCCCTGCAGGACGAAGCTGTCAGGATTCTGAGAGCACCAAGGACCGTCACTGTCCTACCCTGCCCTCTCACCATCCTGTCCACTTCAGCCTTGTCCCTGCCACTCACACTGTGGGATGTTGGTCCCCAACTCCTCCCTCCTCTGTCCTACGTGGCCAGCCATGGGCCCCACCGAGCCCATCATCATCCCCAGGGAGATGTTTAGGGTTGTGGCTGCCTCATACTCTCCTGGCTGCCCTGCTCTTGGCTGGGGCAATGGAGCAAATCCCGGCTGCCAGGCCCCACCATTATGGGGGGACCCTGACCCTGCCAGGGAGCCCCCCAGCCCACAGGGAATCACTATCTCTCTCTTCTCCCTGTCAAAAATATTATTCCTGGCACATGCCCACAATGACAGGTAAAAAATTCTCAGCAGACCATGACAATCCTCCAGCACTGCCAGGCAGAGCTGATGCTCCAACGTCAAAATTATTATCATACGTTTTTGACAACGAGAGATGACCAGTTTCCGTGGAAGGAGTGTGGCTTCTTCATACAGGTATGTTGGCATCCCACTCACATTGGAGGCACCAAGGTCAAGAAAATCAAGACTCCATGGAAGTGTCAGCTCATGCAGAAATTCTGGAGCACTGCTTGTCATTGCAAATTTTGGAAATAATATTATTCCATATTAATTATTCTGTTTCAGAAACCCCGGAGGTTTCAGCAGATAAGTCTGTTTGATATACATCTTTGCATGCAGTATCCTTTGATATTGCAGTGACCAGAGGGCCTTCTTTTGCAAAGGTCCGCAGACCTCTTCCTGCTCCCTTAGCAGCAGTGTTGTAGTTCAATGTATCTGACCACTCAGGAGCTCTGACCACTGCCATAAACACAAAAGTGAACCACAACATGGGCCAGACAAGCCTCCTGCACTGGCAGGAGCTGAATATTGAATCTGAGACTCTTTGCTCTTTATTTTGTGTGACATTAAGGAGGCCAATTTGCTTCCCTATATTCTAGAATTAGGGCTTGAATACTAATAAGGTCAGTGCAGGTACAGGTCAGCAACACTTGGAAGGTCTAACAGGCAATTTTCCTGCTGTGATTTGAAGGGCTGAACTCCAGAGCATAAGTCTCCCTAATGGTACAGAAAATTACTGCCCTTGCCAACATTTCTCCAGTTAGATTGCTGCCTTTTACAGAGCATCCTGCTGCAATGCCAAGGACTTGCCAAATGCCCCAGCAGTGGAAACAAAAGAGCTTCAAGATACCACTCCAGGTACTGCCTCTGTATTTTTCCAAGACTTAGCTCTTTCGTGTCTTTTGCTCAGAAAAGTATCTGAAAGACTACAGAATCTTCCCAGAGCCAGAGGCACGTAAAGTCAATGTAACAGTCAATAAAAGACTTACACACTTGCATTTTTTTATTAGCTTCCCCTATGCTTTGTTTTCACCTATTTTTCTTAGTAATACACTTGTAGCCTCACCTGACTGAAGCAGGTGATCCATTAATGGTTATATTCATTTATTTAAATGCAATGCCAAGAGGATGCAGAGAGCACACAAGGCAGCAGAAGATCACTAGGCTGGCAGCTTTCGCAAATCATTCTGTCTAGAGTAATAAACGGGCTTTGTTTCTTCCAGCCTTTAAAGATCGCAGTTTTTGACTTCACACAGAAAAAAACCTGGTCCTTCAGTTTGTGAGTAACTACCATCCTTCCGCAGAGAGCAGCCAGAATGTACTGGAACACGGAGTTTCACAGCAGGATTTACTTGTGCACTCTGGCAATCACAGGAACACTAGAAAAGAACTGCTGGGATTAAAGCTATGAATACAGAAGCAGCAGATGTGAAGAAAATAGCATGTAAATGTATGATGGGTCAAGATGTAAGAACATGCTGCCAGCAATGAAAAGATGCTGTAGGAGAAGAGAAATAGTTTACCCTCTGCATACATTACACACACCGTGGTGAATTAATCATTCTGTGAGAGAAATGATTTTAAAGGAAACTTGCTTGGCTCTGAAATTTGGATTCCATTTTGGCACATAAGTTTGATATGAATATTTGCAAGGTAATTTATATGGACAAGATTGAGTCACTTTCACTTAAAAAAAAAAGCAAAAAAAAAGAGCAGCACCTGCTATATACAGGTTTTACTGTCTGAAAACATGATCAGGAATCAAAAGAATTCAAAACTGCATGTTTTTCAGGTTGAAGCTAGTGTTGGTAGCTCATATGTAACTTGATAAACAAGCAGTGGTCATGCTACTTTTGTCACTGAAGGATAATTAACTTTGCTGAAGTGTGTGTGCTTCTGGGTTAATGATGTATTCAACATCATAGCTAAAGAAGACAGCTCTTGCCCAGCTGCTTGGTGTTCAAAATACTCGAATGGCTGAACATGCTCCGTGTAATCTACTTCTAGTAGTTTGCAGTCTGAGCTGAGCACTACAAATGCTGAGCTTTCTTAAACTACTCAATCTCCTGGATGAAAAATTGCTGTCCTCTTTACTCTCTGTGCCACCTCTTCCCTATCTTTAAAAAAGGGACAGCTGTCCTGTAGCTAGGAATAAAAGGCTTTGTTCTATCTTATTATTAACAGAAATTAGGAACACCCCTCAAGAAGAGAAGTGAAGTGCTTCTTGAGACTACAGGGAATATATTTTATTTTTTTATGGCTTGTCAGTATTCTTTTATTTATACCGCTATATAAAAGCTGCTTCAAAAGTTGCGAATTTAAGTGTTGCTTTAGCTTACCCAATCCAACACTCTTTTCAAGGTGAAATGACAATGCCATTAATGAATGGTTTGCAATTGAGTGTTAATGCTTAACATGACATCTTTCTAGTTTTTATTAACTCTCTGAAGACTGTATGAAAAATAGAATTTGTTTTGCCAGTAAAAATGCAAAAAAACCCTCACAGATATTCATCATAGCTGCATATTTATATATTTTAACTTCTCAAGTTAGAGGTCTATCAATACTTATTTTTTTCCTAGAGCACAAAACAAAGTAATACAAAAATATAGAGGAATTAGATAAAAATAGCATATAATTTATTTATGCTTGAATTATTAAATACAAAGATCAGCCAAATGGCAACACAGAAAAGAAAGATTCCAAAAAAGTATGTCTTTGTAGAAATGAAAATTTAGAGGGGGAAACAAGAAAGGTGGTTGCAACTAAAAAGTGGACAAATAGTAGCCACTTACTCCACTGACCTACCACTTGTATTCTCTCACCTGACCTGGAGGTTACACTTACTAAATACTCTGACAAAACCATCCTCACCTGAGCTTAATGTCTGACATTGCACTATTGGAGAGTATTTCAAAGTCAGTTATCAATGTAACTTCTACTGTTTGGTCTTGACGAACAAGGCGTGTTAGCCTCTAAACAGCATCTCGTGCAAAGTGATCTCTGCTTGGCGAAAAACTGAAGTTGTTAAACTCCTTTTCTACTACACAGATCTTGATCTCAAGTACTGTGCTGTTTCTTCTGCCATCAACAGTTTGCTGCAATATCACCATCAACTTAATTAGAGATTTCCAAACGTACAACAGTGTGATTGTGCAATAGTGTGAAATTCAATTAGAAGGGAGCTGGAAGTTCATCACTAATTTAATGATATTTACTGAAAATTCATTAATTACCCTTGAGCTGAACTGATGTGCTACAAAGACTTTTTTTAATCACTTCGAAATCTACAGCTTTTATTAGATTGCCACCTGCACAGTTGTGAAACACCAAGGAGTGACTTCTATAGTACAGATGGATTGAATGGATTGCAGAATGATTTTCACATGTCCATCAGCCATGACAAGAATACAAGAAAAGGACTTGTAGAATCCAGGCCAATAATCCAGGGGAAACTGTTGAGGAAACAGATGAAATATCAATGTATGATGGATCATACTGAGAAAACACGCTGTTTTCAAGAAAGCAAGGCAAAATTATGTTCTTAAAGTTACACAGACACATACATAGATTAATTATGGGAGAGAGAGCAAGATCAGAGATTTGTTTAAAATATACTGGATGAGATGAGTTGTCATACAGCAAAAGGAGATCAAGTTTGGAATGTGAAAGCAAAAGATAACTAAAAAACGGGAAAAGCACTTAACATATAACATTTTTTTAAATAATCTTTTAGTAGCTGCACTATGTTAAACAATCATCAGAAGTCCATGTTTTTGAGCTACCTCTTAAAGAGGAGTTAAACAGAAAGTCTTACTAAGTTATCTGCCCAAAAATTTCACATCTGACTTCCTTATTGCAGAAGAGCATAGTAATTGGCCAGCTTTAGGAGTTACATTGAAAATACTGTGGCTTACAGAGAGCTGTGTTTTAGAAGTTTATGAGTATAATAGTCCAGGTAAAGTGAAACACTCTTATACACAGTTGTTTATACAAAGCTCATATGTATAATTAGTTGCATTTGGATTAAGAGTTTTTACTGGCATGACCATTTTGGTAACAATAAGCTAATTTTATATTACCTTTATATTGATCACTTTTCTATTAAATTTATACGACGAAATTTATACATTTATATTTAATATAAATATCTTTATTTTTTACAATATACAAAAATATATAATAGATAAATATTATATATTAAATATATTTATAAAATGCACATTCAAATATATTTATTACAAACCTATTTATTTTATATTTATATTTATGGAATAAGGAATGTTAATGGTTAACCAAGTTAATGGCTTTTCAACTCATATAGCATAGAAATCCCTACCCATACATGCTAACACTAGCAGTTACTCTATATTTCTGAGTTGGTAGTGTTCATACCTTCTCAACAGACTTGCTGCTTATTGTAGTGTGCTTATTTATAGAAGAGCTTTCATTGATTTTTTTTCATTGTCAAACATAGTTCTGGTTGAAAGACAGAACCTAAAAGAAAAGAGGAACAATTAATATAACTTTCTACAACCCCTGCTCTTTTCAAGTAGTGTTAAATAAATTATGATATACTCCAAGCATTAAAGCCCAGCAAGAATCCAAAGCCTTCTACAGTCCTTGCAATGTTACAGTTTAAAGGCAAACAGCTCTGTCTCCATAGGCAACGCTTTTGAAGCTTCTCATCTCAAAGAGAATTTAGCCTTTTAATTGAAAAGGCAAGTTTTATTAAAATGTTTTTGATCAAACTGAAGCAAAAGCAGAGCTTTACAAACTGGCCTCTTGTAAGTGGACACACGTCTATGTGTATGGTTATGCTTAGGTAACTGGAAATAAAAAAAAGAAGCAGTTTCATAAAAGGCAACTATTCTATCTGAAGCATATAAGCAAAAATCCAATGACATATGTTGTGAAGCTGTCCTGCAGATTTTCTCTAATTAGGTAAATCTCTGACCGATGCCTACACTTTTCTTGGCTGGGGTCAACATTAGAGATTATTGTGTTTTCCAGAGGAAATTTTCAAGTTTTGGCAAAAAGAAGTAAACAGAAACTGATTTGATGGCAATATGTCAGGCTTAATCAGTTTGCTACACAACTGTAGAATGGCTGAGCTTGGCAGGCACCACTGGAGATCAAGCAGTCTAACCACCTTGCTCAAGGAGAATCACCCACAGAGGTTTGTTCAGAGTTGTATCTGATGAGGTTTTAAATTTCTCCAAGTTTGGACACTATACAACCTCTTTATGAAACCTATTATAAAATTAAAAAATTTCTTCATTATATTTAAATGGAATTCCTTGTTTTTCAGTTTGTGCCCTCCACCTCTTGTTTCATCATCAGGCACCACTGAGAAGAGCCCAGCTTCATCTCTTTTCCTTCTCTCATAAAGAATTTTAAAATGTTTATAAAATCCCCCTGAGTTTTCTCCAGCTGAACGGTCCCAGCTCTCTCAGCCTCTCCACATATGACAGATGCTCCAAGGTTTTAATCATCTTCATGTCCCTTGAGTGGACTGTTTCTGGTATGTCCATGTTTCTTTTGTGCTGAGGAGCCCAGATCTGGACACAGCACTTCAAATGTGTCTCACCAAAGCTGAGCAGAGGGTGAGAATTATCTCCCAGTGACCCATAAAGTTGTCACCTAGGGTTTTTAAGAATCTTCTCAGCCAGGTTGTACCAGATGTATGATGCTCCCATGATCTTTAAGATTTCTTCCAGCCCAAACCATTCTATAATTCCTTTATGAAGTAAACAGTACAGTAAATCCAACTGTACTTGAAGTATAGAACAACTGCTTGTCCAATTTCTAAACCCATGCCATTGGGCATTTATATAAATCTATGTGAGTTAGGCAGATCCTCCTTTCTTATTCTGTTTTAATTCACAAAATATCTTGGAAGTACTCATGGAAAGAAATAAATTGAAGAACAAATAGGAAATAAATTAAGGGCAGAATCCTAGATGATTGAAAGTCTAATAATGTAAAGGAGATTAAACATTGAAAAGACCATGAATAGGGAGTAATATGAATAGAAGCAAAATCAGAATTCAGTACATCATTTTTACTATATAGCTAAGTGAATTTCAGATTTTTATCTCAATTTTATATGTAAGAGAGGACATAGGGAATTACTGCAAAAATCACCCACTTCCAGAGCAGCTGCAGATTCCTTCTTGCATTATTTATTAATCCCCCAAAATGTGTTTTTATGTTTTTTTATTTCAGTGATTCTTCTCTCCACATGCTTCAGAAGTCAGTAAAATAAATTCAATCTCTTCTTCTCCATGGGAGTGACATCACTAGCTCCATAGGATTTCCTGAGACTAGAAAAATTGTACAGAAGGTCTTACTCAATAATCTCTTTTTAACTCATAGGTAGAACAGAGTTGAAACGGTTTCAAGAGAGCCATAAACATTTTTATTATCATACAAAATGGAGAACCGGAATTGTCAGTGGGGAAAATGAGAGCAATATTATGCACGGGAGTCCGTTTTTAAGGAGAGACAATTACTTGGGAAGTCACTAATTCGATCTATGAGTCTTCTTTCAATCCCAATTTAGGCAACCCTTTGACTCTAATGTACATTGGATGAAAACACCCTTTCTGCAATCCAGTGGCTCTGAGAACAATTATTTTGTGAATACTCTTCCTTATAATTTCTAATATGTCTTTTTCTTCATGTCATTTGTATAAGGATTTATGGAAAAGGAGGTTATAGGAGAAATATTTCTCCCTTCTCTGGATATTTTCCTCTGTTGAAGAGTCTGTACTTGAGGAGTTCAATACTAATTCTTCCTTCTTAGAATAGAATATAGAGTCAGAGGAAGAGATCTTTTGTGTTTGTGACCAGTGTAAAACATTATATGGGCTATGTGTGGCAACAAGGGAATGGAGTTTATAATTTCCAAGTGTTCACCCAAGCCTTATGTCCTTACATGACCACTACACAATTACTGGCATCACAGTTCCTAATTTAGTACTTCTCAAGGGAATCTTTTAATGACAGAACGAACTTCCTGAATTTCTCTGGGTGTAGCGTCTCAAGGCCCGATCAATCTTCTTTTGATACAGCTAAAATAAAGCAGGATTCCAATACTTTTTAATGGTATACACCTATCTCCATTTTGGTCCTCAATTCAGTTTATGTGACAGCAGAGATTTACCATTAAATATTGCAAAGATAACTCACTAACTCCCCAAAAATCCTAAGCATGTAAAAACACAAATAAACAACATTTTGTGTCTACCTGTCCCCCTGGCAAATTCCATTCAGCTCATCAACATTTTTTTTTGGCCACTTGCCTCTGGTGCTTTTTAACTTAATCTGCCACATTCTACTGACAGTTTGAGCAATATCAGATCCTTAACATGCTCTTTTATTCCAAACCTGAGTTTTAAGAGCAACAAATTATGCCATAGAAGAAGGAGTTATACAGTTTTGCCTCTCCAAGGTTGGTGGTAAAGTCTCTTTGGAGAGCCTTGCATTTGACAGTTGGTCATATTTCCCTTTAAAAGGTTCACCCTGATTTAATTTTGAAAATCAGGCATTTTAACCTGAAGCAACTTTGAAGTGTATATAAAGGAAAGAAAACTGGGCAGGGGGAAGCAAAGAGTCAGCTTCAGAAATTATGAAAATATTTCAGCTTGGGGTAATAATGCTATGAAGAGCTAGCACAGCTTTCTCTGTGAATAGGTCAGGTTTATGATATGTGCAATTCACTGTTTAACTACTAAACTGATGGATATTGACTTACTGATATTGATTACCTAATCGATATTAGAATGATTTATAATCTAACTGTAGTGCAGTATTTTTAATGTGTGTCTGTACAGGTCCAAGTACAGTGAATAGCAACTGTGATTGAAATCACAATTTTGATACTACTAATAATGATGCAGATACATTTAATGGACTGTCAAATGGGGATGAGCCTCTTATTTCTGTGGGATGCTATTATCACATTATTGCCTACACCTGAAAAGTTTTAATGGTATGTTAATCCTGCAGATCTGTTTCACTATTAAACACAGATCTAAAAATCCTAACTACAGTTCTAAATAATGGGCTTCATAAAATGTAACTTCACTTTTATAAAGTGAGATCAACCTGGGTTCACCAAAGAGAGACAACTAACAGAGAGAATACAGAGAGTGTTGGAGTACTCCACTCCAGCTCCTCACAGAATAAATACTTGGCAATTTAATCTCAAGAAAGAGAGGAGATTGATGATAAGTTCAAAGGGGATGATTTTGACCTTATGAGAAATAGACCCATAATTTATGAGATAGATGGAAACTCTTTACTGCAAAGTGTAGTGTGAATGAATGACTAGATCTAACCCATTTGCAGTCTTACACCTCTGTACCTCTCTGGAATACAATTCTACCACAACAAATGGCTGTGAAAGTGGAGGAGCCACACTCTTAGATAGTGCTTTATCACTGCATTTGTAAAAATGACAAGTAGGTTTTTTACTAGTAAATAAAAAAAATGTGGATTATTGAGAATCATATGTTGAGCAGTCCTTTAAGTGTTTCATTTCAAATTAGTGTTTCACTTTTTAGACATTTCTTTGCTTTTCCAAATGGCTTTCAGATTTTTGGTTTTTGTTTTCGTTTTTTAAAATTTGTATTAAAAAGTAGTTCCTTGGTATTTTAGACGTGCCAGCAATCATGTTGTACAACCTGCTGAGCTGTTCTTATGCACTTTCTTGATATCTCTTGTTTTCTAAATCCCTAGCTTTGATTTTCCACATTTTAAAACATTGTGATCAATAAATATATCATTAGTTCATCTTCCAAAGATTTTTTTTTAATGCTAAAGCTTGAAAAAATACAAAAAAGACCAACTCCAAGGTTTTCCGAAAAGTAACAATTCAAATTGCCAATAAACATCTTTATACGTGTGATGAGAATTTTAGCTTTTGTTAAAAGTTTTCTATTGGAAAAGAAAAGAAAATACACAGAAATCGTAAAAACATCTGAAAGCGGAAATAGAAAATTTACAATAGTCTTTTGATTATGATGGAGAAAATACTCATTATAAATATTTCCAAAACCAAGAGTAGTTAAAATAATTTCACAGCTAAAGTGACTCACCATGTTCCAATTCTCAGCTACTTCTTGGAATTCTTGGTAAAGCTTGGCTCTGTGAACTCTTCTCTTCTGCAGACGTGTGACACCACTCAGTCCTTGTCAGGGCTGTACTTGTTCCTGAGACAGAAATACATTAGGCAGGATAGTGTGATGTATATAGTATCTTTCAGGTATAATGCTATCATCCGGTAACTTGTGGCATAAATTGTCAGAAGCAGGAGATAGGTATTCCTAATTTAGCTGCATATGACCAGGGTGATAATCAATGATATTTTTATTTTGTGATAACCTAAAAAGAAAGACTTTAAAGAGTATTTTGGGGGTTTGTTTGGTTTTCTAACTCTGCTAACAAATCTGTCCCTACTTCAAAACATGAAATTTAGAATCTTAAAATCATTTAGGTTGGAAAAGACCTTCGAGATCATTGAACCAAACCATCAAGCCAACACTGCCAAGACCACCACTGAACCACATCTCTAAGCACCACATCTACAAAACTTTAAAATACATCCAGGGACAGTGACTTCACCATTTCCCCAGGCAGCCTGTTTCAATGTCTGACAACCCTTTTAGGGAAGAAATTTTATCTAATATACAATCTATAGCTGCCCTGGCACAACTTGAGGCTATTTCATCTTGTCCTGTTGCTTGGTACCTGAGAGAAGAGACTGACCCACACTTGGATACACCCTCCTTTCAGGCAGTTGTAGAGAATAATAAGGTCCCCCTGAGCCTCCTTTTCTCCAGGATAAATGCCCCTAGCTCCCTCAGCTGCTCCTCATAAGACCTGTGCTCTAGACCCTTCCCCAGCTCCATTGCTCTTCTCCGGTCAGGCTGTTATGCTCCCACTTCTGACAAAACTAATGTTATGATCCCACTTCTGAAAGTGTGTTAGGATCTGATTATAAAAAATGTCTCTGCCTGAATTAGGTGCAAACGGGACCATATGCTGAACTCAATAGCAGGGATTTTATTTAACAGTAAATGTGAGGGAGAGAAAGAGTGAACTAGGAAGAGAGGAGGGGCAGGAAAAGATAGAGAGAGGAAGAGAGACAGATTATAGTCACCATCACATGGATTCCTGCAGCGTCCAACCCACCCTCCTTCTGGTCCGCTCAGCGGTGGGGATCCCCAGAGCATTCTTCTGGAGATACCACTTTTATACAGTCCAAGTCCTGGGTATCCAGAGGCATACATGCTGTTCCCTCAGCTTGGGAAAGCATGTGTACAGGGATTTGCTTCCTTTTTTACAGTTTGCTGTGGTGGGAATTTTTTTCTGAATAGGTTATCCAGATCTGCCTCAGCAGGCCTGGCATCCTGTTGTTACCATCTGTGCTTCTCCTACTCTCTGCACAGGAGGATTATGTCCAGTGTGTTAATTCCAAACCTTTCACCTCATTTAGGCCTGAAATTAGCACCTTCCTGTTTGCCATCTCTGTCTGTTGTGGTGGCTTATTTCACAGGAACTTCCTTCTTTGACAGTGTTTTGAGACATTTTGATTGCATTCTTTAAGTCCTGACACAGGCACCAGCACCTCAATGTCTTTCGTGTAGTGAGTGATCCAGAACTGAACACAGGATTCGAGGTGTGGCCTCAGCAGTGCCAAGTACAAGGGCATGGTCACTGCCCTGGTCCTGCTGGCCACACCATTGCGGATACAGGCCAGGATGTCATTGGCCTTCCATGCTGGCTCATATTCAGCCTCTGTCAACCAGCAGCTCTGGGTCCTTTTCCACTGGGCAGCTTTCTAGCCAGCCTTTCTCCAGCCTATAGCATTTCACAGAGTTGTTGTGACTGAAGAGTGGAGCCCAACACTTTACTTTGTTTAACATCACACAAGTGGCCTCAGTCCATTGATCCAGCCTGTTCAGACCTCTCTGCAGAAGCTTCCTTCCCTCCAACAGATCACCTCTCCTGCCCAGTTTGGTGTTGTCTGCAAACTGACAGAGGAGGCACTCAACCCCCCTGTGCAAATCATTGATAAAGATATTAAACAGGACTGGGCCAATAATGGCCCTGGGGAACACTGCTATATATTCTATAGCAAGGGAAGATGTGCCCTACCTAGGTGCATCACTTACCCCTTTTCTTCTGTCTGAGGAAGTAAAAATGTTCCTCTCCTTTCCTTTCAGCAGCTACCATCCAGCTACAATATTGGACCAGAGAGATCAAACTGGAGGTCAACTAATTTCAGGTTTTCCTACTTTTACACAAATATTTACTCAAGTCAATAATGCCCGAGTCCAGATCTACTCCTTCTTTTACAAAGTAGAGTAGCATAACTGACAGAAGAGCATGCGTTTAAAAGCTGCAGCATGTTAGTCTGACGGGTTTTTGGTTTAGTTTAGTTTGGTTTGGTTTGGATTGGTTTTGGGGTTTTTTTTTTGTTTTGTTTTTAAAGCACGAGTCTTTGCTTGTCATAGAGGTACTGTGCCAAACATGGACATTAATCTACCTCTGTCAACATACCCATATTATAATACACAGGGGTGGATACGTAAGTCTACCCTATCGTTTAGTTCTCAACAAACCATCAAGTTGAAAGAACACAAACTGGTTCAAATATAGCAAAGGAAGTGTTGAAAACTATTAGCAGAGATTTGTTTGTTTACCAGGTGAAAAGCACAGTGTAATGACTCTGCCTTTATGTCATTTTTATGTCTGAAAGGATAAAAATAAATTAAAATTGTTGGGCTTTTTTATTCTTATATTAATTAATTTTTTGACCATTGGGTTATTGCAGTGATTAATTGCTCTTAGATTGCACTGTGTTCTCATGCTAGGACTGCTGAGAAAATATCTTCTGTACACTTTTAATGAACAGGCTCTAATTGCCCTGTAATGTGATACATCATTCTTCCCCCTTTACCAACCAAAAATGGGGACATGAATACATTTAAGGTAGGCCAAGGAGAACTGCTGGTGACCCAAATGCCTTTAGATCAAACCCTTTCCCCACATTTCCCCACATCAAATATTACTGCAGCTGAGTAAAATGAAGAACTATTCCTGCTCTTATTACATGGCTATCTAGTGGTACTGAGTTCAAGGCCCACTGTGCTACCCCTGTGAGATTTACAGACTAGGAAAGAAACACATCTCCAGAAAGAGTGACTGAAGCTAGATCGATTCAAGCTGGAAACAAGACATTTATTTTTAATCAAAAGCTATCAGAGAAGACAGACTCCTTGTCTTACAGTCTTCCAAGAAAGCTCAGACCTTTTTTGTAAGAGGATACTGTTTATTCAAATACCAATTACTAGGCTAAATTCAAGAATAATGAATGAAATTTTTCCATACAAAAATAACAAATATGCTGGACTGTTTGAGCCTCTGGCCTTAAAATCTCTGAATGGGAATTTCACTGTGTAGGTAGTGGGCGACAGGGTGAGATTGTCATTCCTATTTTACAGGTTAGGAAAACCGAAAACAGGCTAAGGAGGCAATGTGTTACAGATTTATTTTTTAGTCCAAGAAAAAAAAATTTTTCTTCTACATGACATTATTTCTGTTCACCCTTTAAAAATGCACATATATATATATATAGCATTTGGGTGCATAGAGGTCTCCTGCATGCATCCTTTTACAGCTTTTTATCTCTCTGCTATTTGAACATGACACCTGATATGTAATGTATAAGAAAGGATGTTGAACTGCCAAATCTGTGATTTAACCCTTGCTCTTCTTCTTCCTAGGTATCTTGTGATTGCTATTTACTGTCACATCATTACTGTCTGACTTCTCCTTCCTGTAGTGATAGAATCTCATTCTTTTATGGATTTCACCTGCACTGTAGTCAGCAGACTCCCTGTGCTCATTCCTTTTTTAGAAGAATTAGTGTCAACATTCCTCCTGGAAAAGAAGCATAATATTCATATATAATTGTCCCTGCTGTGTTGAAGATACGTGTGCAATATTTGTTGGAAGGTTCAGATTAGGAATTTAACAACCACATGTGTGAATTCTGGCCTAATCCCCGCAGTCCCTGCCAATACAGCAAGTACAAGTCAGCATTTGCAGGCGTATAGCTGTCCGGCAGATAAGACGACACCCTCTGGGTAGCTATTGCCGCTAGGGATATTGCAAGTTGAAATCAGCATTTTCACGTAGGCCAGGAAGCTGAAGCATGCTTTCTTCCACTGTATTTTTTAAATTAATACATGGTTTTTCTTCCACTGTATTTTTTAAATTAATACAAAGACCCAAGGCAGTCCTATTGTTCCTGCTGCCGTACTCTCTGCTGCTTCTCAGAACCATTTAGTGTTTGGCTACCCCAACTCCCTGCAGGCGTAAAACTGATCTACATTGACCCTAATTGGCTTGGAAAGTCTGCCAGGATCACAGCACAATATCACCTACCTATTTGCTTACATTTTGTTATTATATTGGATTGTAGCACAGAGCAAAAACTAATCAAGTGTAAGAATTTACTGCTCAGGTAGTGTGAAAAAGAAGCAAAAAAGAAAGAGAGCAGCAATGTTAAATCTAATTTAAGAAAAAGTCCCAGATGGATCCTGATTGACCCAATTAACTGAGGACCTAATTTGGGAGCCTGATTGCTGTAGGCACTGGCTGTTGTCAGAGGACAGAGACAAGACTTTATGGTGGGTTAAGACCATCTTAATTCTGAATTATTATCTGCACCTCTGTGGAGGTGCCTTTCTCTCCCCTTAGGTGCTATGTATGCTTACATTTCCAAGTGAAGCACCTCTGTTAGGTACATAAACATAGGTGAGATGAATCAAGGCTTAAGCAGAGGTGAAAAACCGAGTGGATATAGTTGTGTACAGAACATGAACAACAGCAGTATGACTGGATTCTGTTTCGTGTGTAGCTGATCCTGAAGTTATTGATGATGCCTATCGAAGACAAGAATTTTCCTATGACCTCTTCACTGTGTCCTCATTGAGCTTGATGTAACTATCCATGCAACCAACTTTCAGGTATTTCAGCAAAACTGAGTCTTCAGTCAGACAGTGATAATTGAACAATTTATTTTTATTTTTCTTGTCAGCGAATGTGAGAGAACTAAATGCTAAATGTTAATAACTCAAATAATCAGTCATTTGCAAAAAGAGCAGGGAACTTTGTTGGCCAGGTTTGCACCTCCTGTGACTGAAAAGGATGAGAAGAATTTTTGAGTGTGTAGTGACGAAACCTCTGGTCTGCATAAGAACAGCCCAGATGCAGAGGGGGTATGCTCCCACCACCAGAGTATGACCATGATAAACTGACCTTTACTTAACAACAAGCTGTGTTTTGAGCTAGACAAGGGAAAAGGACAATATGAAGTACATCCTGTGGGATGAGGAAATGTTTTTCATCATGCCAATGTCCTCTTGATAAGGCTCAGGTGCAAAACTCCCGCATCGGGACATTTACATGTAGGCCTGAAGGTGTTCATCCCTTCTGATGGGGCATAACTGGCTCAACTACACTGGCATGAGATGCAGCTTTCATGTTTTAGAAGGACTCATAAACTACCCAAGACCCCTTAAGGGTCCCTAGACTTACTTCTGGGGCCTTCCACCAGAGGACCGTGGATGATCCACAGTGTTACATCAGACAGTGTAAGACTCCACTGCCATGGGAGGTACTCGGGCATTCCCGCCTGTACCTGGGCATACATAACCCATGGAACTTTGTATTTTGTGGTCTTCCTCCACCCCCAACTGATCGGGACTGTGACCATCGCCTCAACCAACAGATATCAAAATTACAAAAATCAAGCCTTGTCACTGCATCCATGGATGGTGATATCTTTCCATCTTGTGCTCTTATCCTTTCTTTTTCCTTCTTTCTTTTCCTTATATTCTTAATATTTTATACCTTTATAGTGTTATATTTTAATAGATGATAATCAAAATGGCTACATAGCCAATAGCTCCTTTCAATTACAACTTCTAAAATAAACCTGCCGTACATATATAGATGATATAGGTACAGCTATGAAAACACTAGTCATTCACTGTCATTTCACTCTAATCTGCCCGAAGGGATCTATTAACAAGAACCTCATTTACTCCATTTCAGGGGCAGGTCATAACAGAGAATATGCATCCTTGTACATCCATTAGAACTGAAAATGCTGGGCTAAAGGTTATTTTTGTTATATGGGTCAGTTCTCTGGTTACCCACACTGGGAAAACAGAGATGGGAATAGGTCTCAAATTTTTACTCTTATGTAGTTTTTCAGGCCTCAGAATTTAGATGCGAGACAGAAATACCTGCATAAGTTTTCGCTTTGCTTTAGGAAATCAGATAGGATTTGAACCAGAAGCCACAACACACACTAGAAGCTCGGGTGATAACAGTGGATAACCACTGAAGAGTATGAACCAAGGCACAGATTGATAAAGAAGCCAACTGAAGGTACTTCATTTGTACCTTCATTTGTGCTTCATTTGACTCCCCTGTTTGGGGTCAAATAGGAATCCTGTTAAACAGGAAGGCAAGACATTAGATTCAAAGAAAAGAGAGTATATTTTCTAGGTGAATGGGAAGACTGAAGCTATTTGAGGGGCAGATAGCTGTCATGTAATATTGATTTTCTAGTGGTTGTTCTATAACCTGGATTCCATATGCTGTGCTCTCACATTAGTTTCATAAATGGAGTAATTGTGCTAAGGTGGCTTATGATCCAAAGATGCAAGTGCTGCTTATACTCCTGCCTGTAAAAACTGCCTTCACTTAATCACAGACTTATGTTATTCAAACATTTTAATTTTAAGGTTGTTTGAACACTTTGAGGATTGGTTTCACTTAGCTGAAAATGACTTTGCACCTCTAGAAGTTCAAATGGGATTAATGAAAGCATCTTAAAATGGCTGGAAATTGTTTCCTTGGAGAGCATATTTTCCTGATCCATCAACCAACTAGTGAGAAGCTGGAGAAGTGACTTATTGTGAGCTACCACGCTGAGAGCTGCTTTATGATCTAACAACACACTGGGGGGAAAAAGCCTTATTTTTCACTCAGTGTTGGGATAAGATTCCTTTATCTCACACTCCCTCTCATTTCTACATTGGTCTGTGGAAGGAAATCCAGAACCATGGGGTAAACCAGTTAAGAAGCAGGATGCCTGTGAAAGCTTCTGCATAGATATTCTGCCAGCTTAACCTGGGAGTCTTCCCTGACTGTAGGGAGAACCTCATCACTGTGGTAGGTGAAAGATGATTCTGGGTCTCTGTGCACTGAACGGGCAGCTGCTTAGACGCAGCCACCTCAGTACATGTGATATAAGGAATGTGTCTGCATAGGTGCTGTAATCACTCAAAGCCACTTATAGACGTCATTTGCTTTCCTTTTCGTTATAAGGGAACAAATCTTTTTCTACAGTTTTCATGTTGTTTGCCAAGTCTATTTATCTGTCAGCTAAGAGCAGCTTCAAGAAGACACTCAAGCAGGAGAATATTATGAGACTGTGCAATCAGACACAGCCCAATTACTCTCATTTAGCAAATGAGGTAAAAAAAGAGCCCCAACAACTACAACCAAACCAAACTCACAAAAACCCCAAAAAACCACCAACCCAAAAAATTTCAGCCATCCATGGTCTTCAGAATTGAAATATTTGACTTCACAACTTGAAAGATCGATCTTTCACCGTGTTCATGTGTGTGGTGGGAAGGGTGTTACATAAATATAGATTATTCTATAAACACACTGAATACGGTAAAACAAATTCAAGTTTATGCAAAGCTATCTTTAACAGAATGCTTTTGCAGTTCACACAAAACATAAAACCCTATATTTGGACACAAAGCATCTTCTGCTGCAAGTTACACTGTAATTTAGAAAGAACATAATTTTGTGATTTAGAATTGGGAAATCTATTATAGCCTCAAGTACTGAATCTCAAATATAAATATTCAGCAATGAAATGCAAGTGATTTAACACCATTGATCATGTGACACAAAATGCAATCAGTTGGCTTTTAATAGGAAAAAATATAATTAAAGGAAATTATATACAATCTTTCTGTTTAAGACATCTATACATGCACACACACAATAGGCAGACTGATAACTCTAACTTATAGCTATCTCTAGAAAATTATGGCATAAATAACTTCTTATTTGTCACATAGTGAGAAAACTTTGTGCTTATACAGTGATTTCAGTCCAAAATCTTTCTAAACTGTGCCAGGCAGTGCCTCTATTTTAGATCCCTTAGATGTCAAGGATTTTATAAGACACGGAAAGGCTCGAGGTAAGAAGCAAGCAAATGAACACCCCAAAGTAATGGCAGAACCTATGACAGAGCCAAGGAGAAAGAAAGTAGTGAAGACATCATCAAGGCACAGGGAGCATCACATCTGTCTAGTCACATCTATCTACTGAACTTCAGAAAACCTATCCCCAACACACGGTGGTCTAACTCACTCTTAAATGCCTCTAATGACAAAGACTCAACAAACTCCCTAGAAAGCCTTCCTTGCACTATCAATTAATTAATTATTCAATCTATTAATTATACCTGTACCGGCTTCTGCTAATCATTTTGTAATTGGCATTACATTGTTGTTAATTATATTGGTTAATTTTACTGGAAAATTCTCCAGATCTGATGTTCTCCATCAGGCAGTGACTGAGTTCAACTTTTCAAACCATTTTGCACCCTCCATGTGACAATTACCGCTGGGCTGTGTTTCTCCGGAATTTGTGTATGGCAGTGCCAAATGGGACTGTGTGAAAATGCTTACTAATGTCAAGATATATCAAATCTTTAGCTTCTCCCTTGTCCACTAGGCAATTACCCTGCCACAGGAAGAACTTGGATTGATTTGATATGACTTTTCTTTTTTTTCCTTGACAAATCCATGTCAGCTATTCCCTATCACCTTGTCCGCAGGGTGCATCCAAACTAATTAACAAGCTGTTCCAGAATATTTCTGGTATCGAGACTAAGCTGATGCACCTAGGTCCTACCTCCTACCTCTTTTTTAAAAATAAGTACAATGTCTGTCCTTCCTCGTTCCTTAGGGAATTCATCTCTTTTTCATGTGTTTTTTAATCACCAACGTCTCCTAGATTTCGTCTGCTTCTTTGAGTATATAATATGAATTACTCTAACTTACCTTAATATTGACTGGTCTATGTCTATAATTAGCATTTCCAAACCCAGATTTTAAAAACAACCTGAGTTTAGATTTAAAAATCCACACGTAAATTTTTGTAAAACACTAACAGACAGAACACATATTATCTTTCATAAACAATTGAATACTCTGAACACCATATTTAAATGACATTAAGTTTTCTAATTGTTAAGGGAAGTTGAATTTGGAGGCCTCCTCTCTTGTCTGTTTGCTCCTGCTCCCGAGCGTGTGTGCTGCCAGCACAGGGTTAAGTACACATCGTACAGACGCAGATACACACACAATGCACAAATACACATGCATCCAGCCACAGCGATCAACCAAGAGAGAGCAGTGCCTTTACTGGAAGCCATAAATGCACCAGCAGCAGTCCCATCACCATGGACAGCACTGAGGGCTGACCCTGCAGCTCCTCTTCAAGTGAATGAGGTTGGAGCTTGCTTGCAAATACACAGATGCCTTCATTTTCAAAACTCATGGACGTATCTACAGGTCCCTTGGGCCCTGGCTCTGTGGGCATGTCCAGGAAAAATGCCTAGACACAGATGCATGCCCAAAGGAGGATGTGACCCTCTGGGTAGCCCATGCTGGAGCAGGTTTGCTGGCGGGGCTTGTTACGCCACTGGGGAAAAATGCTACAGCAGTTTATGAAAAACTGCAGTCCCTGGGAAGGACTCACACTGGAGAATTTCATAGAGGGCTGTCTCTTGTGGGAAAGACCACAGAGGAAGAGTGTGAGGAGTCCTTTCTCTGAGGAAGAAGGAGTGGCAGACACAGCATCTGATGAAATGACAACACCCATTCCGTCTCCCTCTGTGCCACTGGAAGTAGAGAAATTGGGAATGAAGTTGAGCCCGGGAAGGAGGGAGGAGTGGGGGGAAGGTGTATTTCCCATTATCTTACTCCAATTTGAGTATCAATAAAATAAATTAATTTCCCCAAGTCGAGTCTGTTTTGCCCATGACAGTAAGTGGTGAGTGATCTCTCCATGCCCTTATCTCAACTCATGAGCCACTTGTTATATTTTTTCTCCCCTGACCAGCTGAGGAGGGAAGTGACAGAGCAGCTTTCATGGGCACCTCATACCAAGCCAGGGTAAAACCACCACAAGCAGATGGACATATGGGCCAAGATCCTGCTTCAATGATACTGGCCTCTTTTATCCTGTCCCTTCCATTTTCCCACACACTTTGGACAGCTTTTCCTATCCGCTTTGATCTTTTCATTTCCCCACCTGTACACCCTCCCCTAATCCTCGCATGGAAAAGTCCATGTTCTCTCAGTTTCCTCTGAATATTCCACATTTGTTATCTTGCCTGTGAGACCCATGATGATCTTGTTTCCTCAGTGTTATCAGCCTCTAAGCTCTCTGAGGCTATGCTCCAGTGGTCTGTTTACTGATTTGTGAGCTCTGGGATTTGGTATTGTCTTTTTTATCTCCCATTTCTTAAAGTTTCTGCATCTAGGTATTTCATTTAATATTTTTCTTCTGTCTGCTGGGGTTTGTTTGTTTGTTTGTTTATGTTGAATAGTTGTTAATGGATACCCTCATAAGCCAGATGTCCCTCAATTCCAAATATAAAGAAATCTTTTGTCCTATAACTTTATATTAACGTAATGTCAGAGTTATTAATTCTTCAGGATCTTATTTTTTGATTCCTTGCTCTGTGATGGTTGCATGGATGACTTTCTTTCTACAAGGACATAATTATTTCTAGCAATTAAGGCTTTTTATAACTTTAATGTGATTATATTAAATATTAAGGATCAGAAATAAATCAGAAACTATATTTGGAAGATTTGATATAAGATAAATTGTCTTTTTTATTAAATCTACCTATCTGCTTAATTTTCTTTATTTATTTACAGTTTCTTCAGTAGTTGTCAGAGCTCACTGGTTGGTTACTGCCTTTAAGAGTTTCAAAACACCATGGTGAACTTGATGTGGGCTACCATTTTATTTCCTTTCTATTCATTTCACACTAAGAGTCACATTGCTTCAGGAGATACCAGATCTCCATTTTGAGTAGCTTTACCACAGAAATGCAAAATTTTCGAGCACATAAAATGAATAGAATAAATAGAGACAGCAGCATGTCAAAGCATATCTGTGAGAAATACGATTTCTCATTAATACATGGTTTCTCAGACTAAAGGCATACTAATGATCAGCTTGTAAGTGTGTAACTTCAGCCATCACAGCCAACTAAACAGACTTTACACATCTCTTCAGCACCCTGTCCCCCGAGACGTGTCAAAATGTAATTCCATTATATTAGTTCTATTTGCAGCATAATTTTTTTTGATAATAAAGGCATTTTATGAAGAAATGTTAGGGCCACATGAAGCCCTGTATAGAAAGAAGTATGTGTATAGGAGAATTCAGTACAACTTTCTTCTCATAGACACACTAGGTCATGCAGTTGAGGTGCAGCCCACACCGAGCAGAGTTAATGAGGTGCCAGAGAATCCCTTCCTAGGAATCTTCTTTAGCATCTCGATAGCCACCTTTGCCTCACCATCCAATACCACTCTGGAGGTATTTAGGGAAATGGATTAGTTTGGACTTGGCAGTGTTAGGTTAATGATTGGACTCCATGACCTATCTTTTTATGACCCTATACGGATCTTTTCCAACCAACATTTTTCTGTGATTCTACTCTTCTACTCAGTAAATTCTTGTGAAGTATAGTGGCTTGCTTTTAGATGAAAAATAATTTTTCTGTCAAAAACCTACAGGCAATGAAGATTCACTACAAAGAAAGCATTAATAGATTTGTGATTTCTGGGGTCTACAACTGCTTTGATTCATTATACACTAAATGCATGAGAGGGCCTGAAATAAAAGTCTTATAAATAAGAATATTAGGATGTTTTCATGTCATGTATAGCTATTCTTTATAAAATTATATTAATTATTTTTATATATTCATAGCGAGTGATTCACCCTTTCGATCCAACAGAACTCTGTGTTTAGAGTCAGTGGGAAACCTCTGCAGTCCCTTGTAGCTCAAAACCCCCTGGGGATCTTAGGGCAGGATACAACTTACCCAACATTAACCATTCAGACATCAGGTATCACACCTAAGAGATTTGTGCAGTCTTTCTCAATTGCCAAGGGAAAGAGACAAGTACGTCCTAAGGACATCTTGTCCTGGGTATCTCAGACAGAATCTTAGCAGTTGATAAATTACTTTCTACGGGTGTCTCTCTCCCTGCATGGGCTACAGATGGAGTTTTGTCAACTAGCCCAGACAAGTAGTTTAACTTGCATAAGGTTAAATTTAAGGAAAATCAATCCAGTCTTTGTGACTAGCAATCCAGCATTTTTTATTTACTGGATTATTTCATTCATTTTGAAGTTTTAGGTGGCAGCGAGGTTCATTAAAAAAAAAAAAAAAAAGTAGTCAAGAAAATTATTTTGTTTAACCTTTTAATAGAAATGTTATCTAGTTCAGATTTTGTAGATCTAATAATTACTTTTAAAATTTGACGAAATATAAATCCTTAATATAAAAAATCTCTTTTACTCCAGTTTACGTTGTTTTCCCGGTTGGGTGCATCATGCTATTAATATTAGTGGTGCTCCTGGGAGTGTAAATGAGAGCATAACTAACCATAATTTCAGTATCAGACACATCCAAAATAATTTTGTTCTTACTCCTTACGCTGCCAGCTTTGACACCTATTTCCTTATCCTCACTCTTTCCCACTCTTCATGCTGTCATTCTCATTTGAAGAAACTTATAATTTTTCTATCACATCATAAAAAAGAGAAACAAAGAAGGTTGATGGAAAAAGTTCACTGCTTTCTACTAAGATTTATTTGGTTGTAGTTGACTGTGACCTCAAATTCTTCTCCATGACCTTCCTGATGCCAAACTTGCTTCAACCTGGCACTTAGGTGTTACCATGTCATCAGCATTGACATTTATTGAAGAAGCACATGGCAGTCAAAAGTTTGATTCCTCTGTCTGTGTGGGCTTGTTTAAAATGAGAAAGGCATTGTCAATATTCATTTACTTTTCATCTCTTTCTCAGCAATCATAAGCTGATTTGAACATATAAAAATGACACATTGAAGCACTTGTTAAAAAGTTTTGTGGTTTCATATCCTGACATATATTTGGTATAAGCATGATTTTCATGTTTCTATTACTTAGAAATAAATATGCAGAATGAGCTTGACAAGAATTGTATGCATTTATCTGATAAAAAAACCAACAAACCAACTATCACTAGATTATAAATCCATCTAATTGATAACTCAGTGTGGGGTGAGGTTTATAAATGCCTCCTATCATTCTTATCCTTTTAAGAGTATGCTGGCTGTTACCACTGTCATTTTTCCACCCAACTTTCCATTCTATATCACCTGAATTTGCAAATAATGAACCAAATCATCTTAAACCATAAATGAGAGCAGCTCCACTGAAGTAGAAACATCATTTTAATCTTTAATAAGCATTTAAAGAGAGTTTATGGACTTACAAGGCTGAAGTGTAGTCTTAGAGTTGACAAGGTGACTTTAAAAATCTGCTGGTTTTCTGTTTCAAGATGGTGCAATGTATGATTTTGATGTCATTAAATGATGGTGAAAGGGGAGATTATGCATGGACAGTGGACACATCCAGCCATTGATGGGTACTGGGACATGACTCAGAACTAAACATTACAAATTGTTGAATATTTATTACCAAATGGTCCTTTGGAAATCCTTGTGGGGCTGTCTCACAGCAGTGGTCACTCTCATCAAAATGAATTATTAATGATTCACCTGTTAGAAAACCTGCACAACTGATAGCCTTGTGAAGCTTTTACTTGAGAAGAAAAACAGCCACAAATTACAGGCATAGGAAGAAGTACAGGAGATCCTAATCAAGGGGAAAAAAACCCCTGCACTGATTAAGTATCTTGCATAATAGTATCTTGCATAATAGCATACAATAAGGTGTTGAACTAGATGGCTCTTTGTTACTGCAGATGCACAGAGGATGTTTACTCGTAAAAACCCACTCCTCACCTGACCTGAATCATGGTAAGCCTGACTAGTTCCAGGTCTAATTCACTTTTTAGTCATGTCCCAGTTCATAACCTAAATTTTTGCCTCTGTCACCAGTAGGGCTGGTTTCTGTTTGCTTTCTCAGAGAATACTCAGCGTAGTATGATTCCAGAAAAAAACAAAGCTGGGAACATCCTATCCCTTCTTTGGTCAGCTTTTATTTAGAGACACATGGGAAAAGTGTGTGTTATGTGAGTTAGCTGTTCTGGTCCTGGAATATATGCATCCTGTGGATGTGTGTTCCCTTAATGGCCACACAGAGGTGAAGTCTAGGGAAAGGAAGTGCTTTTGCCTTTTTTTTTTTCCCCTTAAGCTCAAATCTTTCCACTTTACCTGGGATCGATGCACATTCATTTGGCATAGAAGACAGAATGAGTGTGATTATAAAGGTTGATGGATTCATCTTGGAGACAAAAATGACCAGGTGCTCCACTTTGGGGATACTTTATTATTCATTATTGATTAAATTAATGAAGGGCCTCCAGGTCTCTCCTTTTCTTCCCAAAGGCTTTAACTACTAGGCTCTAGAGTGAGGTTCAAATTTCCAGTTTATAAGTGAAAACAAGAAAGCATATTAACCACATGGAATGAGATGACATCTGCTTCATCCTTCTAAAATCAAAAGAGTCTCATGAATGACATATGCTGGTCTTCCAACTCTTGTCAGCTAAGTATTCATGTACTGAATAAAATGAAGAATCTTTTTTTTGTTTATCTTTTTTAAGGAATAAATATGATTTAAGTACATGACAGAGTCCAGAAATAGATGTGAATCCCAGCTAAAGACAAAGTCCTGCTTTCAGATAGAGATGTATCACTGGGGTTTGCAGGTGGAATTAAGAACATACTGCTGTTTCCAGTGTTAGCTGTGATCTAGGTGATGAACCTGTTGGCTTCCCCAGCATTCAGATGACTAACTCAAAGTATGAGCTCTATCTGAGCTACAGAGGTAGCCAAAACACCTAAACCTATGTTGTCACTAGACACCTAGCTTTAAAATTAAGCATAGCAATAATCAGAACTGGCCTTTTGTTGATACACTGCAATTTGAACTTTGAAAAAGGGAGTGGGAACAGTCTTCTGTATTTGATTACAAAATCTTTTTTTCCCTCCTCTTTTTAAATATTACAGAATTTAATTTATAGAAAATACACTGAAGGCTGCTTTCTGGTCATCCATCATGTTTTTAAGGTGCTCTTACCTGAAACCTCAAGAAAAAGAGTCACAAAAAAAGTATATCTGACATGATATGGAAAGCTCTAAGCATTCTGTAAACCACAGTTGTCTTTTCCTGGACAAGACAGAAAAAGTTATCCCACTAAAATTAACTTTTCAAGTACAAATTTCAGCTATAAAAGCTAGAAGATAGATAACTTAGAAGATAACATCCTTCAATGTTTTATTTATACACAAGGAAACAATAACATTCAGCTTGAGCCCTGAAATAATTTACTGCAATGATATAAAACAACCACAAGGTGGAGAGAGACAGAGCAGAATCATACAGATGAGTCCTGATATAAAAGAAAAATTAAAATTATACAGCATTCCCACTGGATTTTTCTTCTGAAGAAGAAGGCATTGGCTTAGTCAACAATTGTTACATGATGGTTATTGATTTGAATGGATGATTTTGTCTTAAGGCCAACCTCTGTCAAAAACAAATCCATGGTCTGCTTACAGAAACTGCTCGGAGCATGCAATGGCAGCTAGAAATATGCTAACAGGCAGATTTAGCTAAAGAAATGATTAATGGAGACTGGAAAGACCTTGTAAGAAAATAACTTTTAGTTTTAGAAATATAACAGTTCTTCAAAGAGCACACCAAGAGCCTGTCCTTTACTCTTCACTGTATTTATTTTCTCTTTCTCATATTCTTCACCACAGAAAATATGTCAGAGGACTTTTATTAATAGAGAAAGACCAAAAGGTACAAGCCATATAGCTGACTCAGGACAGTGTAGATCTTCCTTCATTCTGGGAGTCTCAAATTCTGCATGAAAAATAATCATCAATAAAGTCCAAATATGCTTTAATGCAAGTACACCAAGGGATTTTATGTATTCAGTCCTAACAAAGAAATAAAAGTGCCTAGGGAATTGTTCCAAATATTCCAAAGAGTGGGCTTACTTGTCGTATATTTGTATATCATTTTCCAGCTTTCTGTTATGACAATTAATTTGGGATGTTGGATATGTAAAGTTATGTACATTTATTGTTTTGTGGTATATTGTGTGTTTGGATGGTTGCCAAAATGTGTGTATTATTTAGTCCATGAACTGCATGAATGGTCCAAGTAAAAGCATAATCATATAACCTCTATTTTAACAAAATTAGTTAGTAGATCCACAGTCTTCATGCATTTTAATTTCTAACACATATAATCCTGCATCTTCCAGATACAGTTGTTATCTCATTAGAAAAAAAATATTTGTAATTTTGATTCCTGTGGGAATAAGGATTATATATGATCATGCTGTTTCAGTACGTATAGGTGTTAAATCTGTAAGTTCTTAGCAATTTTCAAACTCATTGTCAATTTCAACTGCATCAACATTCAGACGTGTTGGTACCTACACACCTCATGGAAATGGGTACCCCAGTACACAAGTTTCCATGGAAAGAAAATATCTGGCAGGAGCACTTGCCATGTAAGACACTGGAGAATCAATATGGGACAGCTCTATTACAAATGACCTAGCTTTGGAGAAAAATTCAGGTAGACCTCACACCCTATTAAAAGAGAGAATCTATTCCTCAGTACAGATTCTTCTGTCATGTGCAATCTTCACTGTCAAAAAAAAAAAAAAGTCTCCTACCTTTCAGTACTCCTGAAATTTTATTCAGCCACTGTTTCCCTCCCTGCCCCACCACTTCCTGATGCCTAAGAATATGTGGATTCCAGTGGAAGCTTTAATTTAATTCATTTATAAATGGAGTCAGCCGGAAGATACAAGTTCATAGAAGGCAAGACTTCTTAGTTAATAACAAAACCTTTCATTCGGTGCGTTTGTTTTTCGTTGCATGTCACCTTGCCACGCTATTTCAGTAGCAGATACCACCCAAGAAGAGTTTATCAAAACTATGGTAAAACTGTTACAGATTTTGCTAGAGGCAGTAAAAGCACAGAAAATCAGCATAATGCAACAAGCAACTAACAGACCAGCTAAGAAGAGAGGGTATTTCAAAGAGTACTTTAACACTGAAAAAAAGGAGTATACAGAACACCCTAAACTGACGCATCCACATGGTGAGGGTGGAACAGACCACATGCTGTGGCGTCCCTGAGCGTCCACACAGGACCTGGCCCTCGCGGAGTCGCCGGCCCTCCGTAGAGGATTCTCAGGGGGGGCTCGCGAGCCACCTTGCAGCCACCCAGAACCACCTGTGTGGTGGAAGCGCTCTCTCCCGCTCACACAGCCTTTGGACGCGTCAACCACAGATAAAGGAGGGAGAGGGGTCTTCTGCGTGGGGTTCCGAGCAATTTATTCCTTGAAGGAGTCCAGGGGCAGAAGACGCAGACAATGCAGGGTTCAGGGGTTATATAGGGGGTGGTACAATGGGTGGAGAGAGCAACATAAACCAATGGGGTGAGGGCCAGGGGGCAGAGAGGGCACTGAGTGGCAACACAACAACCAGTGGGGAAGGAGAGGGGAGGGACAGGAGAACCAGGGACTAATGGGGCCTTAGGGGACAAAGAACATTCTACAAGGTGTACACACACATGCTGCCGTTTGCACACTGCAACACTAAACATCATCAATCCTATCTTTACATGATCTGTAGAAGGACAGCCATGCCTGTATCCTGTATTGACTTTGTTATCCTTCTCACTAAGAAGCTCTTTATCAGTCGTTGCAATAGTAATTCCTTCCAATGTTTTTCATGCATCTAAAACTCAGAAGAATGTTCTTTCAGTTAGATGCTTGGAAGGATCTAGATCTTAAATTTTCTTTTTCTTAATAAGAAATTCAGTCTCAATTACTTGTTTACTTCAGAAATAAGATCTAAAATGTTATTTATATCTGGCAGTAACCTTAAAGAAATTTTAAAAATTATTCATGAACTCAGTTATTCTGAGACTAGCATATTTTTTTTCATTTTTCTGGACAGTATTTATTATTTTTGGAGTGTTTTCTAAGTTTCAATTATTTGGGTTTTTTTAAACTCAAAAAAAGGCTCTATCACCTTTTCAGCTGACCATATGACAAGTGAATTGTCAGTGAATTTCACTCACTCACTCACTCCCCTTCAGATCACTTTATACAGCTCAAGTTTACAAGTCAGACAGTCTTTGATATTTAGTTCAGTGTTCATTGTTTCTAATTGCCAATCCATTAAATGTTCTTGGAATGTCTTTCTCTGTCAAATCACATACTGCTTGGTATCTCTTTCTGCCTAAAAGAGATATATAATCATTCTTTTAAAAATATAGTAATATTTGAGCAAGGGGGGAATAATGAAAAGTTCTAGGACAGATATTCTCATATGTATCAGTCCCTCCCTTCTTTCCTTCATCTACTGATTTCCAGGACCTTCCCATCACTCTTCTGACCTCTTTCCTCTCCTCTCCCATGTTCACAAAGAACTGTCAGGAAAATTACCTGTGACCTAAACTTTTAAAAGCTTACATTGTCCCAGAAAGTGAGCCTGGTCTCCTCCAGGGAGAGAAAATGCTGTTGTTACAGATGTTTCCCTACATACTTCTGAATTAGCTGTATACACCTTTTTATTAGGTGGAACTCAAGGGAGAAGACAAGAAGCAAATCCATCCCAAACATGAGGGGCAAGCACGAACCAGGTGGAGAAACACACTTTATGTTGTCAAAAAATATTCTGCTCCTCACATTATTGTCAGAGAGAAAAGGCAGAAGGAAGTGGACAGGCAAGAAATAGAGAAAGAAAAAGACAAAGGACTGATAACATTTTTCTGTGTTTTATTTTCTGTATCAGTGTAGCCATCCTGGGCCCAGTACTAATTTAATTACTGATACTCTCAGAATAAAATTTCCTAAGAAAGAGGGAGAACTAGTAATTAAGGGAAAATCCCAGTGTTCTTGGTCTATGGAACTCTAGGCTTAGCCTTTTTGTCTTAGGCATTGACTCCTAAAAATGTCACGGACTTCTGAAATATTTCCCTATAGGCCAAATTCCTGTTTTTCATATAAACCAGATGCATTTTTCCTGTACAAATGAAAATAAACTTTAATGTCTATAGATATGCTTTCATTCACTCCCCTTCCCAGCCAAGTTTCAAATAAACATTCATTTTTCCAAGAGTTAAAAAGTAAAGAGTTACTACTTAATCTCAAGTCCAATGTGGTGTATTTCTTAGGTATATTTATGTTTAACCACTCAAATTTGGAGATATTAATTGTACCTTTTATTTGTGTAACATATGTGTCCATCTCATTATACCCTTGGTGTCTGATCCATAGAAATTGTGCATCATGTTCTGCTCTAGAAACAGAGCAAGAGGTTTTGTACCACAGAGACGTGATGCAGAAAAGCAATTGTGTATAATCACTTGCACGTATATAGAAGCATTACTATAGCATTTTTTTATATATTCAGCACATTTTGAAACTAGCTAGCTTGTGTCCTGGCAGCAAGGAGCTGCTGCAGCAACAGCAGATCAAAGCAGGTTTCAAATTATTTCAAGAGGTAACACAGATTATTTGACTCTAATCTTTCAATGGTTGCATCTGACTTTCTAGTCCTGTGCTTCTGCAAATCTCACTGGTGAATTCATTGTTCTTCACCCTGTTTTAGATCACTTATATTCAGTATTTAATGTGTGAGCCTGCCTAAAATGAAGCTGTGAAAATTACAACAAAAATTAAGAGGATTAGTTTTCATTATTATAATTTTAGTGGTTTGAGAATGAAAAAATCATGTGGACTGTGTGCTTGCTTCTCTTTTTACACTCCTGAAAAAGTGGAATTGCAGCAGCGTGAAAGGTGGGCTGTTGCAGATTCTATCTTTTTTTAATTGTTTATAGATGTAAAGATAAACAACAATTGAATTGACATTTCAGGAAGATATTATTAAGGCATTTATTCTGGATAGCAGGAAAATTCAATTTCCAATGGCCTTTCTCTTGTGTAGCCTTTACAGACATTGAAGTCCATAAAGAAGAAATTATAGAGCAATTTGGGAATTCAGCAGCAATAGACCAGCAGAACTGGATGATATTTACCAAGGAGACCAGAAGAAATGCAGTGAAACTGCCAGTAACACAATACAACCTTAAAGATCAGAAGTACTCCTAGCTATAGAGAGGTCTTTCTAACTCTCTCTTTTCTAGGAAGGACAGTCCATTGAGGATGGAGAAGCAAATCCTGGGCACTTTAGTGCTGTATTTTCTAGTTTTCTTGTCTCTGTAGCTACTACGGGTTGAGTGGTAGCTTGCATTTGAAAAACCCCTGTTCCAGATGCTGTTTCAATCCTTGTTCTTTAATGTTTTCTCTAAATTTGGAGCAAAATCCAAACCAGTTAATCAGACACAACTAGATATTCAAGTGAAAACGACAATATGATATTTCTCTTCCTGGCTCAGGTAATTCTGTACATTCTGTAATTCCATAAAATTTGATGGTTTGACAGGGAAGTGGAGGTCAGTGCACAGGATGTATTTACTCCTTTGCTCTGCACAGACCAGGTGAGTGTAGATCTATGAAAAATGTGTAAATGAAGTCACAACAGTATTTTGGAAAAAGTGGACAAATTCAAGGGTAAGTGCATGGCCACAACATCAGAAACACACAGAAGGGCTATTCTACATTCCTGTGTCATGGAGGTTTATTGGACCATGTTTCTGAAAGTGCCTCTGGAAATGCTGGAGTATCCCAGAGTGGAGCAGGCGTATCTGCTGTAGGCACATTGTACCTGGCCCATGAAAAAGGCAGGATACTCAGTATCACCAGGGAATAGACTGCGTTTAGGTGTTGCATTTTTATTGACCTTTTTCAATTTTTGTATAATTTCAGTGGCAAATAGTTGTTAATATTGAATGAATGAAGTTGTTCAAGTTGTTGTACTAAATTCTGAAGGCTTTCTATACACTCTCCTACAGTTTGTGAAGCAGTTCTAATTAGCATCATTTTTGGCACAACTCATCAATGGAGATGCCAGAGACAGAGAGCCGGTTTGTACAGGGGACTGCTGTAGCAAAGCATTTACATATCTGCTTAATTTTAACCACCATAATTTTTTTCCCTATATAAGGGTCAACATCTGTACAAGGAGAATTTTGCTGGATCAGAGGACGATTACTAGTAGCCTGAAGAACCTGGAAAACTTAGAGATTTCAGAGGCTTCTCTCTCAAAAAAGAACTATATTTATACCCTGATAAACAATATACACCTGCAAAAAACATTAAATACCATGACTATGAACTTTTTCTTTTCATTTTTATTAGAAATTAGGTGGGTACAGACCTTAAAATCTCTGTTTTCTTGGCTGTAATTGTATCTACCTTGTGTTCTTAAAATTGTTATTCATATTCCAAAAAGCATCTGGTTCATACTGCCACAGGTTTACAGAACTTGTAGGGTAAAGGGAATTTTTTTCTCCACCTCCTTATCATTTAGACCACACCACATGGCACTGGTGCATTACATTTTATGGTTGCTCCTGATCTACTCAGACATTCCTGTGTCTGCCATTGCTGTGTAAACTAAGGGCCGAATTGAAGTTTTTGGTGTTTCATTTATAATTTTGCTTGCCCTGTCAAATGTAAGATTTAAAAATGTAATTTTTTTTTGTTCTATTCAGGAAGATCCTGTGCAAGAATGTGTAAGTGTAGGTATTTTCTGAATATTACTATACCAAAAACGTTCAAAAATAGTTTGATATTGAGAAGTCTAATATGAAAGGTAGTCTAAGACCTCTAAGCTCATCTAAATACTATATTGTCTAGGAAGAAATATGTCTACAATTACAGCCGCAATTTTAACCCTATTAAATCTAAACCGAAAATCTCATGCCAGGTAATTCTAATTCTTAACACTAAATTCTAGTTTAAATCTAATTCGGACTTTCCAGGTTCATCCATTCTATCATAACCTCTAGAAAGTAAAGAAACAATAAACATTAGAGGATTGATATTGAAAGCCTATTAAGAGAGCTGGCTCACACTTAAAAAACAATTTAGTGTTTCATAACTGCAATTGGATTTAGTAATATTTCCCATTGGGAATGAGCTTTTGCTTCTACAAATCTAATTCCAACATAAAAAATATGCATCTCTTTTTATCTTAAATGCAAATAAATTGCACAATTTAAGCTCTGAATTTAATGAAAAAGTTGTTTTGAAGTTTTAATTATAATTACATTCCAGAGCTCCAAATAGAGCTTTATGTATGCAACTTTGTGCAGAACTTGACTCAGAGACTCATTCAGATTTGTTTCTGGTCATCAACTATTTTTTCATGGGGGAGGAATTTTTGTTTGGTTGATTGTTTGTTTGTTTGTTTTGCTGCGGTATGACACTCAACCGAGATATACATCTGTCATTCGGTGTGGAGGCAAGCCACTTGAAATTAAAACTTCCTCTGGCTCTGTTCAAATCAGTCCTCCACTTTATGAGCTTGCCCTTCTTCCAAATAGAACAATTTTGGAAACAAAGGTAGGTAGTGCTACAAATGCTCAGGTAGATATAGAGATTAGTAACCAGTCCACCACTTCTCTAAAACATTTCTGCTACTGTAACCCCATGACCTCACACATACATTTCATTCACTAGGGCTTTTTAGTAGAGTCTGTATCAGTAAGGTTAAAACTTTATTCAGGCACCAAAGAGAGCCCTAGATATGCAGTAGGAAAGCAACCAGGTAATAATTTTTTCTGGTAATTCTGTCCAGAGCTTTGTCTAAAAAAAATTCCTGGAGATAAAATCTTGTTATTTTGTGGAGCTTTTTGTTGATTTTATGTTATGGTTCTGTCTATTTTTATTCTTCTCTGATTCTATTTAATTTGAATCTAATTCTGCTGAACCATGCACAGGGACTACTCATTTCTACCTGCAAACATTGGCCATTACGATTTTAGTGACAGTTGCACTCATTCTTTATCATTTCTTTCCAACATGTTATGTACTATATTGGGTTCAAGACAAAGGAAAATTAGTCCTTGTATGATTTATGCTTGTACAGGGACAGATTGTCCTTTGGTGTAGCTCTGTGGTTACTGAGAGAGAGATGCCAATTTAGCCTGCTGAGGATGTGACTTCCTGCAGTCATCATGGAGGTAACTGTAAGCAAGATGACTTTCAGGAAGAATTGTAAGCATTCATCATTTAAGAATGTCTTTGTGAGATTAAAACAGGAAGAATGTATCATTTTAATGTTTATGTTTTCTTCAGTCTCTAATATCTGTACTTCTCAAGATTGTCTCGCTGCATATAAACACCACATATCCATGCATACATATCCAAATACACTTATAAACAAATATCATGTCTGCAGTGATCTAAAAATACTGACATGAGTGACAACCCCAGAGGGAAAATAACAAAGAGGCTGAAGAAGTCTGTATCCTGAATCGCTATATAATCTCATTATAGTAAAATACAAAACATTGAAGAAGAATTCTCTCTGGAGAATAACAGCAGAGTAGGCAATGGGCAGGTTATACAATAAGTTTTTCACTTCTTTAATGTGCTACACTCTTTTAGCCTCTACACACTATTTTTCTTGTGTGTTTCCTCAAGCAAGTGATTATTTTAAAAATCTATTTACAAATAACAACAAATGTTGCAGACTATTATGGAACAATAACACAAAGCAACTCATATTTTTATGCTACCTTTTACATATATAAGAAAAACAAGATGAACTTAGAAACCTGTCTTTTTCCTAATTGTGATTTTAGTTTTTCTTTTTTTTATGCAAGTAATGTACACAATAGGTGGAGAGAAGCCAAAGCAATTAATCAGAGAACTGTCTGATGACAAAAGAAAGATCAATCACTAGAGAAAGAAAGGTACGAAAGAAAAAGAGTTTGATGAAGAGAGGCCAATTCTTCATCCTTTTTATTCTCAATATGAAACAGAAAAAGGAATAATTTTCTTTTAAAGTTTAAAGGAATTACTAAAAGACCAAAGGGTATGATGATAGAAAGTCTCAAAGTAAGTTACATTAATTATAAAATGTTAAACAGTCACTCTCTTGCCTGGTAAGAAAAAAATTTTAAAAAAATTGCAACTCGTTGAGGTATATATGGAAAATCCCATACTCAGATTAAAACACAGGACCACGTGAAAAAGTGTTTAATCATTTTAAGCGAGTTTAGTTGGCATATGTCCCTTTCACAAAAGGCACACAATACCTGGCATCCCTCAGTGATTCCTGCTCTGCTAAGAATGAGAACAGGTTGAATGCTGATGTAGATCAAACCAGCCTCACATGTCTAGAAGTGCTGGGTGAAGGTTAGAAAATGTAGACAGAGCAGTGCAGGAGAGCAACAAAGCTGTTGTACGTGCTGCCGGGCAGAGGTTTTATAAGCTCGGTGTGAGACTTATTGGTATTTACTTCACAAGCAGAGTTGTGAATTGCAAAACAAAGCATGCCCCAGAGATGCTCTAGAGGAAAACTTTCAAACTTGAGTATACGTGGAAAAGAAAAAGAAGAATGATTCAATAGGGAAAGCACTAAGTTTGATATATCTGATCACAGTTCTGTACTCAGTCACGGGCTTTTTGCTTCACCAGGTCAAATATAAGGACTAGATTCTTGAGACAGACATATTTAGATACAAAAATATGGAATCTGCATATGAAACTTGCAGTATCCACATTTCTCTTACTGAATGTGCATAATGCTGCTTAAATCCTTAGAACAACCTCTGCATGTCTTTGTAGCTGCAAATTTTCAAAAGTTTTGGCCAGTTGGCCCTAATATGTATAAACACTAATAATTATCACAGCCACGCTTTGTCTTCTTCTTCCTTTACCTCCACTCGTTCTAAAACACCGCCATAGGACACATCACCTTCATTGTCTCCCTGGAGATCAGAAGTTCAATTTCATGCTTCTTCCCTTCGTGAAGGGATGTTGTTCTGACTGAGTTGAGTGCCTTAGCTAGCAGCCTTCTTTTTATACCAGTGAGAAGCCAACATTTATTATGCAAATGATTCTAGAAGTTAAAACGCTTGTTTTAAAAAGGAGATGGAGGGAAGATTTGCAGTTCTGGGTATGAAAGAGAGAGATTTGGGGTTAGCCTTTCCCTTCGCCTGTTGAGTCTTTTCCACATTTCACACACCTCCTTAGAACCAGATAAAAATTACATTCATACATTGAGCCTACTCACCTCTGGAAGTATCACATCATGCTTACAGTACAGTTTCATCACATTTTTACTCTGAGGGCCTTCAAACCTTATGCCTCCAATATATTTTTCCTCTGCTGTACCCAGTAAAAATGTTGGTGTACTATCAAATTAAAAAAATAGGGTTTTTTTCCACCAATTTTTCTTGGGTTTTTTGTATGGTGTTTTGGTTTTTTTTTTCTTTCCAGTAGGTCTACTGCTGAGATCCGTGGGAAGATACCTATTGCTATTTAACTTTATTGTATGAATTACTGGATTAACATCCTTAACATCTCACTCACTTCCTGAAATTTCTGTGTATCCATCGCCAAGAGTTTCTGTGATATCAATTTACAGTGATTGTGTTGGTGAATTTCTGGAGTCTTCAAAGCAAGTAACATCCTGAAATGACTGTGATAAAGGAACACTTCAGGCCAGTTTTACACACAACTTTCCTGGTAATTACTTTCCTGGTAATGACATGGGCAGTGACTTTCTCTAACAACTGTATATGAACTAAAGTTCAAATTTAGGGCTATCCAGTTGTGGAACTACATTCCAGACTAATTCATGTGCACATGTTCTAACTCCAACATTGCAAATGTTAAACTGATACTGTCTACAGCTTCCTCCCAGGAGAAAGCTGAGGGGCAAGTACAGATCTTTTTTGCTCTGGTGACCAGGACAGGACCTGAGGGAATGGCCTTTAGTTGTGTCAGGGGAGGTTTCGGTTGGATATTAGGAAAAAGTTCTTCACCCAGAGGGGGGCTGAGCACTGGTGAGGTTCCCCAGGGAAGTGGTCAAAGCATCAAGCCTGACAGAGTTCAAGAAGAATTTGGACAATGCTCTTGGGTAAATGGTGTGGTTCTTCAGGCTGTGCTGCGCAGGGTCAGGAGCTGGGCTTTGATGATCCTGGTAGGCCCCTTCCCAGCTCAGGATATTCTATGATTCTATGATGCAGTGGCACACCAGAAGTCCTTTATTAAAGCGAGTACCTGAACTCTTTGTATACACATAATATTTATAACCTTATGTTTCAAAATATGGCAATATTATGCATTAAATCTACACCTACCTCTGCATGGCATTTGATTTTTCACAATATTAAGAAGTTTTGATGTTCTATTGTTTCATTTCTGTTTCATTTTTGTGCCTTTTTTCCAATCTCAGGATTTTGTTCAGTGTGTCAGTCTGTCAGTTCACACATAAAGATGTATTTTGTGAACCTGTAAAATTGCAAACTAAACCTCTGAAAAGTTATTCAAATAATTACAGGCACTGTCTCTTTTTTCTGCTTTGTATTAGATCTGTTTAGGTTTTTATTTGACACTTTTTGTTTCAGTATTAGGACCCATAATGTTCCGACATACATTCCAGATTTTACTCTGCAGCAATTCTATGCATCAGTTTCCGTATCACAAAAACTTCAAGCATCCAAAGAGATACAGTAATTTTCCAAAGATAGTATGCTTTACTAAAGGTTTTTATATAACATGGAACTCTTCGAAATCTAGAGCACAGGATTTTCTAATCCCAAAAGGGTTTCCAAATTTGTTTGCTATGAAAAGTACCGACTTTGGTAAGTCACCTACATCCGGTTTCAGTCTAGGAAATTCTAGATTAAGTCTTCATTTTTAGCACATTTCAGAATTTATGCATGCTGAGAAAAGATTCAGTGATAACTCTCAGAATATTCCGGCATAAAAGGATTGCCTAGCCGGGGGAATATAACCATGTAAGCAACTAGCCAGGCTGATTGCAGATAAGCAGTTGCTCTTGACACTAAGCAGATTATAATAATTATGGGATATGTTTATCTCAGTTAAAGAATTTAATTCTGACTGTTTACAAAAATGTCTGTTGTAACTACTTACACAGCTTACACCTCCCATTCAGTATCTGGATACAATTTGCACTGTGTAATTCGTGAATTTTGACTTGTTACATTTGGCCTGCATCACTAAGAGGAAGAGTGGTGCTTCTCAACCAGAAGAAACCTTTCCAGAAAAAAAAAAAATACACCGAGAAATTACTTGTTCTGGTATAGTTACCTGTGAGGGCAACATCATCATGATCTTGCTGTGACTGGAATCCAAAATCTCAAATGAAGACTCTTTGTAAAAAGAGGCAGAAAATGTTCTGTGAAGGAAAGACAGAGCTCAGCCCGTAGCAAGCTGGGTTAGTTGTGGTGCTTCTATGGCAGCATCCAACAGGAGATGGATAGGACCCAGGCAGAAGCGTGGGATGAGGCTGTCAATGCACGGTAAAAGCATTATTCCAGCTTATGAAGAACTGCAGAGATAAAAATTTTTACGATAGCTATTTCATGTAAAGGTTCATCTTACAAAGCTTACTTAAAATTGAGATAAACTGGATGAAGAAAATCTGCCAGCCTTTTCAGTTCTAAGTGATATTTAATAACAGAAAGTTGTTTGTTTATTTGGGTAAATCTCTACTTCTCTTGTCCTGTCTCACAGGAAAATTGTTGATTTTCTCAGTCTTTGACCAGCTTTTGGATTTTTAAAATTTCCTTGCTTTATGGTGCTCAAATAATTAAACTCTGAATCATACTATCTACAGCCATCTGGGATTCTGGGAGGCAATTAATGAAAAATCGAGCAGTCTTGGGAGTGTCTTCAGTGAGCTTGGTCTCCAAAACAATTGGTCTGTTGTCTGAGGCTTTTGGCCCAAGATGATATGAATTTTCATATGCCAAAAAAGAGAGATTTTTACAAGGTTGGCACTTCCAAAAATCTGATCCACTTAAACTATCACAAAAGGATACTGTTTAGTAATCATATTTGCAGTAAATAATGGTGGACCACTCCTTTCTTTCCTCTCATCTTGATTTTTATTTTCTTTCATTATTTTTTCTTTCAACATTTGAGACATGAGAATTTAGGAATAGGACATTAAATAATAACATATCAGATTGTTATTCCTTTATCTCTTATCAAAATTATCACATTGGGAATGTAGGGGAGTCCCACCTCTTGGGAAAACATGTTTCACAGAAAAATAACACAGTTGAAACTTGGTGACCAGTTTGAAAACGCATTGGCTTTCACTTGAAAAAATTGTACCAGTGGAGACCAGGAGGTATGAAGAATATCAGAAAACAGGAAAAAAAGGACAAAAAAGTAGCTGCTATCACTGAATCAGGATGCATTGTAATTTGTGAAATCTGAAAATATGGTTTTAGTAGCACTATAGAAATAAAATAAGTTGTAATTATTTGGGGCAATTTGTGAAGATGTCAACAAAGTTGAAGAAATTAGAATATATGAATAATGTCCTAGAAAAATTGTACGAATTCCAGAGGAGTGAACTATCCCTAACACCATTCTAATCAAAACCACATCTACTGTAATTCTGAATAGAAATAGCAAAATCTCTAGTTGAAAATAATTAATTGGGAAAAATCTCTGAAAGAGTCCCTATTTTGGAGCAATTATATCTAGCATATCACCCAGGAAAGCAGTTGTAAACTTGCACTGGTAGGGGATATTTCATAGTTTTCTTTTTCATTAGTGAAGCAAAAGCCATCACACATAATATAAAGGTTTTCATGACCTAAGAGGAAAAATCCTCGTGATGAGAGGCCATCTAAATTAGATGTAATTCTTCTCTTTTGGTTGTTAATTAACAAAATAGTATCAGAATACAGATTCCATTAAGAGAAGTTGTGTTAAAAAAAGTTCTTTTTTTAACAGAAACAAGCCAGTAAGACCTTAAAATATTTAGTCTTCTTGGTAGCTGTTAACAGTATACAGGTACAGCAAGTTCAGGAGTTGTAAGGTTCACCAGCTAAGCTGAAAGTAAAATACGTTTGTTGGGCTCTAAAAATAGTGTCCTGATGACCAGCTTGGATTTTAAAATACTGGAATTTATTATTTGGATGTCAAAGGTTTTAAAAGACACACCAAAACACAACATTCTTTAAAACAATTTTCAGAATGTTGCCTCCTGTATGAAGCACAAGAAACAAATCACTTTGTAGGCATACAATTATATTTATGACCATCAGTTCATAGACAAGCACGGCTTTAAGTTTTCAGGTGTTTTAAAGGAACTAACATTTGCTGTATATGTTGGTAAATGCTTTGCAACAGCTTTTGTGATTATTCTGCATCTATTATACCTAATTTCACCAGTGTACCCTCTACTCCTAATCAGCTGTCATGGTAAGATCAGTTCAAACACTTCCCAGCTGCTTTGTACTCTGCCTGCCTGGACAGGGAGCACAGCAGAGCTGAAATGAAAGTCTGCATTAGTCTTGCATTAGTCTGACTTAACTACACCACAAAGCATGGACCCTTTTATTATTTTTCTTATGGGCAAAGGTAAAAAGTATTGATTTTAGGTGCCGTGTGGATATTAAAAAACCTTAAACAACATATAAAAGTGTTTATTCTAAAATGCTGCATTCAATATAAATTTGTTGGCCATTTGGATTATATTGATTGTTGGGTTTTTTTTTTTCCTAAAGACAAGCCTAGTTCTGGCAAACATTTGAAAGCACAGACAAAAGTAATTGTCTCAAAAAACAAATTTGTTGGGTTATTTTTGAAGATAATAAACGGTAAATACACAACTTTCTTAGTGTTTTATTTCAAATAAAGTGGAATTTGCACTGTAGACTATTTAATGAACAAAAAACAGATTTAATATATTGGTTTTGACGAAGAAAAAAAATGTATACATATTATCTGTCAAATTATTGTAATTGCCACTTGTTTCCCTTCCTGCAAGTTACCCATTTCAGAATATAAATAATGCCCTCACAGAGTTATTCTGACCATGGTAGCAATCTCCATTCTGAAAGCCAAATCAAGAGCAAATCATTAGAATAATGTTAATGCTAAAATGATGCAACGTGAATTTGAATGCACAGTCCCATTGATTACATTTCGCACATTCATGAGGGTAAAAAAACCTTCTCTTTTCTTACTGTATCTGCCAAATCTATCTCTTAGTGTGTTAAAAAGAATAAAAGAACAACCCTAGCTTTTTGCAACTTATTTTTATACCACAGGTTGAAAATCAGCTTTTCTGAACAATAAAAACAAAAATTACAAAATGTTGAGAGTCTCGACACTCAAGTGCTTCTCATGGACTTAAATTTTGTTTGCATCATTGTCTTTGATTTGTTTTGTGGGATAGTTTAGAGTAAGCATGAAATCAAAAAATGAGGACTAGATAACTTCAGGAAACACTAGATGATTAAAATATTTTTCCTTCATGCATTATTATGGGTAAAACCATATTTTGTGAACACAAAAACTGCCCTCAAGTCATGATGACTTCCAGTATACATCTAATTGCAATGTAAGGATCAAATGGAAAGAAAAATTTAGCCCATAGTATATATAGCTATATTATTTTCGCTTAAGAAGACAATATTCTCTGTCTTTAAGTTTCTGTTTCATTAACTTTAAGGAGTGGCAAGAAATATCACCCTTATAATTAATTAAACTATAAATAATTTTCAAACACATGGCATTGATATGACAAAAAAGTCAGGAAATAGGTTGGAAAATTTTCGAGATATGACAAGAATTTTAAATCCCTGATTCTGCTGGAAGTAAATATTAAGTTCTCTGGAGAACACTAGCCATAACTACATTGCTGTGTCTTCACTTACTTATGTAGCACTGAGATTTTAAAGTGGCTTAGATGAGGATCAAGTGGATTATGGCAGGGCAGAGATAGAAACTAACTATGTTAAATTTTATTTTAAAACAAACTAACTAACAAACCAAAACCAAACCAAATGCAAAAAACAAAACAAAACAAAACAACAAACAAACAAAAAAACCCAAAAAAACCAAACCAAACCAAACCAAACCAAACCAAACCAAACCAAACCAAACCAAACCAAACCAAACCAAACCAAACCAAACCAAACCAAACCAAACCAAACCAAACCAAACAACAAACTGATAAAAAACAGAAAAGGAACCTTGGCCACAAGTTTGAGAATTTCCATTAAGGGCTATGAGGGCAAGGCACCAATATATTCAGTGTTGGGTACCCAGTAGAGGAAAAACATTGATGAACTGGAAGGAGTTCAGGGTAGTCCGTGGAGACTTTGAGGGCTGGAGCACATTTCCAGTGAGAAGAGGGTAGGGGAGCTGGGCTTCATGAGCCGGGAGCAGGGTGGCTTCGGACAACATAACAAGAGCCCCCAGTAACCTACAGTGAGTAACCAAGATGTCAGATCCATGCTCTTCAGAAAAGACAATGGACATGAGCGTACACACGAGTGGTTCAGAGTGTCTATGCAGAGAACATCGCTCCCCATGAGAAGTGCCAAGCCATGGCACAGATTACCAAGAGAGGTAGAGCAGTGTCTCCATCCTTCAAGGTTTTCAGGATACAACTGAATTCCAGCTGGTCCAAGCCCGTAGCAGACCCTGCTGTGAGCAGGGGCTTGGACCACAGGCTTCCTGAGAACCCTTCCAGCCTCAGCAATGCAATGAGCTTACTGAGCAAACAGGTATTTGTTCAAAGTATAAAGTACCCAGAAGTGCAGAAAAAAATGCTGTAAATTAAATCTGCCAGGGCAACTCATGCAACAAAATACAAATAAATTATGTAGGTATTTCCTGGCTTTCTTGATCAGGTCCACAGCCTCTGAAAGGCATTTGTCTTAACAGATTTCAAAGCAAGGTGTGTTGTATTTCCATCTTCAACAAGAGAGAAGAGGTGGCTCCTTTCAAAGGAGTGGGCAATAGCCCTAGGCATGACCCTTACCTAATAGCTCTCTGGACAAGCTTTGCACAATAGTTCCTTTGCACAAGCTTTTCCTGATCTCATTAACCATTACATCTGTGGAACTAATTGAACAAGACTTATGGCCTTGTTCAAAGCTGAATTTATTTTTTTCTCACACAATGATATCGTATCAGTATCAAGAGTAATGTGATGCCAGTTGATTGATCTTTTCTGCAGAAAAAAGAATCGTGGGAATTTAAGAAAAAAAAAGCTCTCTCCTACTCTTATTCAATAAAGCTTGAAATGGAGCCTGAGGAAGAGCAGATGAATTTATGGCGCTGCTATCTGAAAGCAATGACTTCTATAAAGCTTACCATGAATAACAGGTGTTATTTGGAAGAGGGAACAGGAGGTGAAATTTGATACAAGAATGCTAATTACTCTCAACAGTGTTCAAACATAAACACTTTTAGTCTCCCTCTTTATTATGAATAGAAATTGTTTGATAAATGTCTTAAACATGTTACTCAGATGTCTACTTCGACTCCAGTCTCTCCACTTTTTTTTTCCGTTCATCTTTCACCCTAGTGAATTTAGTTCAGAAAACGCTTCATCATATCATTGAGTATACTGGGACCAAGCAGTATCATGGGGTTGAATTCCTGATTCCACTTAGGACAACCCAGAAGTTAAGCTGTATATCTAAGAGTGTTATCCAAATGCTTCTTGAACACTGATAGATGGGAACAGGGCCATGGACCGCTTGTCTGGGGACTTTGTTCCTGTGCTAAACCACCTTCTCTGTAAAGAACATTTTCCAGATATTCAACCTGGACTTCCCCTGACACAGATTTAAGACATTTCTCACCTCCTATCATGGGACAGCAGAGAAACACCTCCCTCTTTGCTCCCCCTCATTAGCAAGTTGTAGGCAGCAAAGAGGTGACCCCTCAGCTTCCTCCAAGCTGAGCAAATGTGTATCCTCAGCCTCTACTCCTAAGTCACACCTTCTAGACTTTTCTCCATCTTCCTTGCCCTCTTTTGGACACAAACTAATGTTTTTATAGCCTCATATTGATGCCTTAGGTTTTAACTTTTCTATTTTCAAATTCTGTACTGCTTAGAGTGTAACTCTGAAGTTCCTTGTAGCCTGTAATTCCTGCTCTCTCGTACCGGGTAGACATAACAAAGCCTCTCCGGGCTTTGCCTTCAAGGACAACCAGGCTGTTTTTAGGCCCAAAATGTGTAAACTAAAGATTCTAAGGGGGGCAAGCTGAGGGGCGTTACATCGCTAAAACTGGGGCTTTAATTGGAGAATTAACCCTGATATGCAAATGGTCCAAACCTATAAAAGTGTGAAGAACTCGTGACCTGTCGTCCATCTTGGGGTCCAATTTTGGAAGCAGCCTCTGGCTCCCCCAGGGTGTACCTTGAAGGCCCTTCAAATAAATACCTGTCTTTATTCCCTTACTCTTGTCTAGTCTCTGTTTCTAGGTGGCTGGAGGAGGCATCAATATCATGGAGCCCAAAACAGCGCACATCCTAGAAGTGGGGCTGCACCAATGCTGAGTGTAGTGGGGGAATCACTCCTTTCCACCAGCTGTACTCTGCTTATTGCACCCCAGGACACTGCTGGCTCGTTTGGCTTCCAGGGCACATTGTTGACTCATGTTGAGCTCCCCATCAACCAGATCCCCCAGATTTTTCCTCCAGGGCTGCACTCCAGCCACTTGTCCCCCAGTCTACATGTACATCGAGGGTTACACTTTCCCAGGTGCAGAATCTGATATTTGTCCTTAATTTAGGCTGTTGAAGGTGTAGATATCCTCACACATAACCTTAAACACCTGTGTAAACATTTTGTGGTGCCGTGTACCAACGAACTTTTTATCTGTTCCATCAAAAGCTTTATTTTAAAAAACAGATCTCACTGAGCATCCTTTCCAACAACTCATCCCACTGATTTTGTTTTTTTCACATTTTACAGACCTAACTTTTGTTAGCAGCTGAAAGACAAGGGAAACACTATAATAAGAAAAGAATAGGGTTAGGAAGTTATAACAAAAAATATTGCATTTTTTTTACACAAAAGAATGATACATGAGGATTAGTATTTTCTGTTATACCATTCTATTTCAAACAGAGGAACATGAGAAAGACATTAGACCTTCTGCAGGGAGGACTCTTGGACTATTTTATTCAAAGTAGGCAAAAAATGCAGGAGGATATGATGCAGGTATAAAAAACTAGAGGTAGGCTAGCAAAAGTGGTACAAATATTTCTATTTGCTTTTTCAGATAATGAAAAAGAAAGAAACATAGCATTTAGTAGAGTCGTCTGGGTTTTCCTCCCTGTCTTAATCCAGCCTGTAACTAACAGGAATGATAGTTTCTGCAATCCAGAGATCTTTGTAGCAACAAAAACTAAAATCATAGTGTTTATAGATTATTTACAAATCACAATTTCAACCATATATTGGTAGCTGACAAGAATCAGGAAAAATTTCAATTTTCTGAATATGATAACACCAGACACCATTCTAGATAAGAACTGTGGTTTTATTTTGTCCATTAGCTTCCTATGCCACTAAGAAATTTCAGAAAATCCCTGTCACAAATGATTAGAGGCTAATCACCACCAGGAAGAGTCTCCTTTCTAACTCCTGTTCCATTTTAACTCCTGAAGAATTGTTTCTCCTCCTTTCAAAAGCATTAATTACTGATAGAATTCTTCTTCTAATTCACATACATTCCCCACATTCTTTTGATTTCCATCTATATCTTGTCCTGCCTATATCCTGTGGTAATGAGCTCCACAGCCATGTCTTAGTTTGTTGAAAATACTTTGTTCTATTTGGAATTTTTTCTACTTTATTTTATACCTCCTCATTTCTGAACTGCAGTATAGGGCACCTTCCATTTCTTTGACAATGTATTACTCCACATATCTGTCTCACTTGTTTGTGCTCAGTGGATTAGCCTCAGAAAGTTAGCTACGAAATCTATGTCTTTAGATTTCTGCTTTCAATCCTTATATTTCAACACCTTTCATACATGTGTACAATTTTACATTCTTCGCAAACAAAACAATGGGGAAGGCACTTTTTATGGGATCAAATATGTCTGGTTAGAACAATATCTCAGCTGTTGCCAAAAAACCACTACAGTATTATTCTAAAACACATTCTAATTATTTTTTTTACATGTATGTGTATGTATGTATGTATATATTTATAAATTTCTTGCATAGTTTTATTCTTTGGATGATTATCTCACATTTTCAAACTGCAACTTAACCAGAAACTTATCAATACATGTTCAGTTTCTAGCACAATGGGCCTATACACTACTTAAATTTCCCAAAAAGTCTGAAAATACGAATTGCCTGTTGCTGTGATTAGTCCCAGATGTAAAATTAAAATTCTTAGAATGTAATAAAATATTATAATCTATCACAACTTTGCTGTACTGTAACAGAGGGCAGGAAGAACTCTATTGTTGAAAAAAGTGTGTTATTTTCTTGTAAAATCTTTAAGAAACAGTAATGAAAAAAACTGACAAGAGAAGTATATGGGAAAAAATGTGGTTTATATTGATGGAAAGCTTATTTCTGCACAATGAATTGTAAAAAATGTTCAAGAACTGTTCCTCTTTGAAAAAAAAATATGACCTCCTGAAGTAGTGCCTCAGTCAAACAGACCTTTAGTGAACTTCTGAGCAAATAATCATCATGTGAGTTGAAAGTGCCTAAGGTCAGTTTTAACTGAAGCACCAAATTTCTGTAGAGTTTCAAGTGAGGTTACAAGAATAAATTCAGAATACAAATACTGTAACTGACACCTATCAGCTAGTTCTTCCCTTTTCTCCTTTCCCCCTCACCCTTCTATCTTTGTCTTTATTCTTTTCCTTATTTTCAATATACATATTTAGGTTGCATAGTGACAGGTTTCCAGGCAAAGAAGAAACTCAAGGGGGAAAATTTATTCATCAATTAATTGCAGTAGGAATACTATATAGTACCTGTTCTTAAATTCAAAGGCAAGAAAGTCGTTATCTGTGAAGAGAAAAAGTAAAAATATGCTGAGCATGACTCTCCATGTTAATTATCTTGGTTACATCTACAACCTTGCACATTTGTATGCTCACCTTGTCATTCTGTAGAATCTGAACCCCTGATATTGAACAGCAGGTGCAGGGGGAAAGTATAAAAGAAAGTTAAATCAAAGACGGGATTGAGGGTCTTGTAGTGATGGCACTAGGAAAACAGGAGATCTAAAGTCAGTTCTTGATTTTGCTGTGTGTGCACTGAAGAGCAAGTCTCATTTCCTTCTGCTAATCTTTCTCCTTACCCATAAAACACTGATGATGCTTTACTTTATTCAAACTTTTAGGTTTTTTTAGTCAGTTTATCATTTAGTCTGGGAAGTTTTACGGGGGGAGAGCTGTGTCTTACTGCAGGCTTGTGTGGAACTGAGCACAAAGGGACTTGTCAGCTGAGAATTCTCAGCTCTTGCAGAATACTGGAAAGCAATAACAGGCAAAGCAGAATAAAGATGTTCTTACTTCAAGTACAGACAGGCATAATATTACTGAATTTAAATGGGCAGCTGAAGGGAGAATAGCAATCAACACATTAGTAACCACTTATCTTTCACAGAGCTTTAAAACAGAGAAAGTGAAAGAAAGATCTTACAGCTATTACATATTTCTGATTTTATTTCCTAAGCCTGAAAGTCAGTAGTTAGTGAATTGTGTTTTGATTGTAGTTATGTGATGTACTTCATATTTCCAAGTTTGTGGTTTTCCCTTTCCTATATGTCTGTGTGTGTCTATATATGTATACCTACATACAAATCTATATAATGTATACATGGTGTATCTACATTCATATTTCATACTGAAGCATGTTTCTGTCTAGAACAACAGGCATTTCCTTTTAATTTCTTAATGAGGACACATTAGATGTGATAGGATTAAAGCTGTTCATCTGAACAGTCTGCTTGTAGTTGCTGAGTGTATTGAAAGGTCAGCAAATTCATAACTGCATTTGAGCTTTACTTTTGAGGTCTGTTAAATAATTTCAGTGGGACAAAGCTTTAGACTGACTCATTATGAAAGAAAGACATGGTACATTAGGAACAGCCTGAAAAACGCCAAATGCTGGCTTCCTTTGTAGCTGATAAAAGTTAAAAGACAGAAACAAATTATCCAGACCTTCTAGAGAAGGAGAAAATATGCCAGCACAATACAGCTGCATGAAAAATTTTTGTTCAATAGGCAGCTTTTTGAGGGCAGCTTCAGAGGCAACATAGGGTTAATAAAGTTTAATTTTTATATGACTACAGCTGCCTTTAAATTTTGTAAGGTACCTACGAGGTAATTTCAACATAAAAATAAATAGCTTTTATAAAAATAATCTCTCAAAAATTTAATTCCATGTTAAACTTACTGACATAGAAATATGAAACTTTCATATGAAAAGTGCTTTTAAACTTTGGTTTTTCTGTAATTCAGTATTTTGTAGTAAAGGAATGACTCTATTAATGAAATTAATGTTGATTTGGCATCAATTTTCTGATTGCCTGCTTACTTGGCTTCTTTTTCTATGTCTTTTCCTGGTTCTAGGAAGCTCAGGAATATGTCTGAGGTGGACCCGAGACTGAACACAGAGAAATCCCAACTACTTCTAATCAGAAGTCAGCTCCAGTGCTGAGACTGTGTTTGAAATTTCCTGTTGTGAACTCTGATTAATTTTGCTTAGTACCTTCCATGAATGCAGCTGATAATACCCTCGTGTTGTAAACAGTGCCCACATGCTTACCGTGGTACATGAGAGTTCCCTCTCATGTAAAGTACAGCCTGTTCAGATCTGTGTGAATAAACACATGAATAGCACGTACGGGAGAAGAAAATACGAATCATAAAGCACTGAAAAGTTAATTAATTTTCATGTATTTTTGTCTGAATAAAAAAGTATCACTATAGTACTCATTCTGCTAAAGTTCCTATTGGGGTTTAAGCAGGGTTCACAGTTTTTGTGCTGTACCTGGTTATCCTGAGCAAGATATCCTGAGTATCTGAATTGCTGACAGAAAATGAATTGCATGACCCCAAAGGTCATCCTGCCAATTTCTGTGTTGTTTTTTAAAAAATCCTTCTCAATTTCGTCTGCATTTTTTGGGCACATCTTGTGAAATCTCAGTGTAGACCTGTTTTAAGTACAATCCACAGTACTGGGTTGGGAATGATGCCCCATGCTCTGCACAGGCAGGCCCATAAAAAATGCCTTGAACAAGTGAATCATTCAGGTCAAACCAATACAAAATATCCAGTTTTTCCAAATACTTTTTTGGTTTTTTATAAAAATGAGAGGAAAAAACCTACCAATCTCTTTGATATTTTGAAACTTTTTTACTTTTTCAATTTTTTGGCAGTTGCTTCCCCCTAATTTAATCAGTTCTGTAAATAGACATATTTGTAATGCTGTTGTTGTTGACAAATCAATGATTTTCACTGGAATTTTTCAACTCTAAAATTCTTCTGCTTAATTTACCAGGATTCAAAATTTTGCCTTAACCAACTTGAAATTCTCCTTCTGCTTTTCTTCCTGCTTGCCTTACTGTGTTTTTATATTAAAACTTTATTAAATAGACTTTGTGAGTAATATTTTAATGGAAATACAACTATATTTACCCCCATAGTACTTTGATTTTACTGCTATTCCCAAAAATATCCATTTTACTGTTTAAAAGTTGAAAGCTAGACTCCCAAATGAAGTAGATTTTGCGCCCTGATAAAACAAAATTTACTGTACCCATGTCAGACCAGGTGATATTCTGGACCCTCCCATTGCAATCCCAGGTCCCAGACCCCATTGACACTTTCTCCTTCACCCCCTTTTACCAGAATGATGGGATTTGCCGTCCAGCTACCTCTCTGCAGTACCTGGAAAGAACATTAGCCAACTTCAACAGGGCAAGAGAGAGATATATAAGAATTGCAGAGAAGAACTGATTTATTAAAAAACCTGTGTAACAAGCTTAGATCATCAACACACTTGGTGGTGCAGAAATTTTAATAAACTGCAGAACCAGTCTCATCCCTTCCTGCAAGGTGGGTCGCATCTGGAAGAAAACTTTCACAAGTGCAGCAATACTTGATGTGGCTCTATGCAGGTGTTACCCAGAGATCTCAAAGACTGCAGAATTTGGCATTGTCAGTGAGATTTTCAAATAGTGGGCTTTGGCAAGGTTACAATTTGAGATCCTGCTATTACACAAATAAGTATGCATTGTGCTCTAGAAAGCTTTTTTTTCCCAAAAATGTTGAACATCTCTTCCTTTCTCACACAAAGAGCATTGAGATCAAAAAAGGATGATAGAAAGCCTAAAGAGAGTATGACAGTTTAACAGAAGCCTTGGAAGAAAGTCACAGGATAACTTAATAGTTGTTTTCTTTAATTGGCTTTGAAGAAAATGTCTGTTATTTTATTTATATTTTAAACACTGAATAAGCTGCTTTTTCTATCTTGAAAGGCTGTGCCTGAGAGCTGCCAAGGTTGAAATATTGCAAGGAGAAAAAATGCCGTTTAAACCTTGAAACTCCAGTAGGTACCAAGGATACTCAGTCTGGAAGATCAGATAAAGGTCCAAAAATTATAATCAGTTGAGCAGTTAAATCTGTCAATCCAAAAGTAACCAGAGAAAAACTTCTATAAAATTTTTGATGAGGAATTCACAGAACGGCTCTGTAAACTTCTTCAATATTGCCTAACAGAAAAAAGAAAAAAACCAAACAAAATCAGAAAATGGTAAATTCTCTAAAATTTTGGCATATAATCCACCTTAACATGCAGTTAAGGTGGATTATAAGAGTTACAAGTTATGAGTTACAAGAGTAAGGTATAAAAAAATCTATGTGAAACTAGATATGGTATGTCTTTCCCTTCATCTGAAATCACTTTAGACAGAAGATATTTGGGCATTGTGCAGTGGGTAACGCACAGGGCAGGGAGAGGATAGAGAATTGCACGCAAGTGAGGAGGGGAGAAGTAGGACAACACTGTCCTATGATCCAAGAATAATCTATAACATGGGAGACATGTGGCCTACTTCAGAACAGAAAAGGACTCAAACAAGAGGTTTCCACATCCTAGCTTCATAGCTCAAGCACTCAGATGCCTGCAATTGTAAGGCCAGCTTGTCTTTTCCAAATAACCTCCCATCTCTACATATTCTAAGTCTCCAAATCTGAAAATATTATAAAAGATTGGTAGTTAGGTTTGAGAGTGGTGGTAGGTTTGTTTGGTTTTTTTTCTTAATTTCATTTTTCAAACATAGAGCAAAGCCACTTCTTTGCCAAGAAGGTGAGTAAAGGAACTCCAGAAAGCCCCAAGCATCCACTGGAAAAAAAGGAAGTCATAAGTCACGAAAAAATTAAGCTTAACTGCTTAAGGTAATTACAATGCATAGAAATAATAGATACAGACAAATTGTCTCAGCTACAGACACACTTTATGTAGTACTGCTCCACCTAGGCACAACTGGTTTGTGCTTGGTTGAAAATGGAGCTTTGGTCCCAGCTGTGGCACAGCTGCAGAGGGAACAGCAGAGAGCTGAAAGAAGCAGGAGTGGGCTGAGGAGTGGAATGGGAGAGAGCCAGAGATGAGTGTGAGGTAGCAATTGTTAAACAAAAGCCAAATATCTTGCTAAACTTTCACTCCAGCAACCAATTTAAGGACTGTCTGAAAGTGGAAGAGGATGGGATAGAGTGGGAGGGAGGAAGGAAGGAATGAAGGAAGGAAAAAAGAAAGTCTTCATCTGTCTTTCCTGGGACCTTACTGGAGTCCTTTCTGTAGCGAATATTGCAGGGACATGGCATTTACATACCAGATCGAGGATCAATCCAACATGCTGTGTTAGAAAAGGACCAATTCTAAATGCTTTCTAGAAAGGCAAGAGCAGATTAGAGTGTATCTCCAAAGGTCTTGTTTACTCTCCACATATCTCTGTGGCAAAGCTATTTTCGTCACTTAAAGCCAATATCTTGCCCAAAAAATAAAGAGGTTAGAAACTAAGATGGTAATAAAAATTGGATTTTTATACTGGGATTACAACACACATTTGAGTCATTTTCAGCCTTTTTTTAAGAACGTTGATAATTTTAAGAAAGCATACAATTACATGAGCAGTATCAAGAAAAAGAAATCATTACAAAATTTGTAATATGACTGGGACAGGATGGAATTTACAGAATAAATCTTTCATTCTGAAAAAAGGGACATAGGTTTCTTTGTGACAGCCAGTCCTGTGAGCAAGTGAAGTGGTCAACAATGTCCATGTCAGATCATTCTTTTCAAACTCACTTTAATTTTCTGTCATCCTGCGGCGAGTTTCCAGTGATGTCTTACATGCAGGTTTAGGCCTAGTACACTATTGCTTTATTCAAGCAGCACATGAAGAATCTGTCTAAAGCTTCACTGCTGTTTCTCAGCATATACTTTCCTTTGGATATAACCTTATGTCTTCTAGAGAAGAAAACATGAGCATTGCCAGGTCCTGCAAAGCATAATTTTAAAAAGCCAAAATCAGAGACATAGTCCAAAACCTGTTAAAAGCCCCTGTCCATTCTGCAAGGATGCAAAACGTGTCTGGCATTTTGACAGCTGGAGGGATCCTGCTAAACCTCTGTTTAGGGTTTTGGCTAACAAGCTTTCCAAGGAAAGGATGCTCAGAGAAGCTCATTGACATTAATACAATGCCTGATACCTTTAGAACAAAGGTGCTTTGTCAGCATAAAGTATCATTATTAACGTTTATTGTTCTTCAGCCTCAGTGATGGAGCTGTTACTTTCAGAACAGAGGGTCCTTTGTACAATTATCACCTGGGAGATATTAATCACAGATGTCCTTCAGATATACAGCATATGTTAAGAACAGCCATGCCTGTATCCATGAGCACACACCCTTAAGACCTCACATTGCACATTTCACTGAGAGGTGCAGGTGACATCACGGCCTTGAAAACATCTCATAGGGAAAGGATATTTCCATCTGATAAAAGAGTTCCACTGCAGAAAAAAATACCATGAAAAAGCTGCAGAACTATTTCCCAAATGCCTCCTAAGGCTAGCTTCCACATAAAGTTGGGAAAGAGAGCAAAGTTCCAGATTCTGAATATTTTAAATAGCTTCTTTTTGACTGTTCTGTTCAGCTTTATCTGAGAACTTCTTTACGGCCATTATCAGTCTGGGAGAGAAACATGGGAGAAAGGAATGAAATCTTGATAATTTTTCCCAGAAATTTTATACTTTAAATATGGTTGTCTCAAAAGAAAATGTGAGAGTTTTTTCTAATTTTTTTTGTGTCATGGTGCCATTTTCTCAGGTAAATTAAAATGCCATGACCATATGCAATTCTCTGGATTCTCTGTTTTGGACCATTGCATCAAGTTTGTAATATCAAATTTCTAGTTTCAAGTATTCTCCAAGTCATAATGCATCTGGTTCTGCCTCTGCCCTATACCTTTGCCTTTGTCCCTTCTTTAATATATGTTGGAACCTCAAATTATGCACTAACTGGGGACTGAAACAGAGCAAATATTATTTAATAACTGATTTTAAACTCAGGTTGATAAATAAATCAGACATTACTGATTACATTTGTCTGGTTGAAAAACAAGTAGGTTCACTGAGAATAGTCCTAGACTAATGTTTTGTGCAACCATGAGGGTTTGGAAACATTTTTTACCTGAATTTCCTTCAAATGAGAAGACCCACAGACTCCTGGTTTGGCTCTTGAACGGATCCACCTATCTGCAATCTCTTTTTTGTTGATACACATTTTGAGATATTTTGTATGCATGCAACGTTGTCTTTTTAACAAAATAAATCACAGCCTACCTTAATTAATGTCTCTGCCCTTATTCCCTTGGCACATAGAAATGTTAAAATGTCAAATGTTCTGTGAATGCTGGGGGTGCTAAAGAACATCTGACAATATGCTATCATGTTAAATAAGAGTAGGCAAAGGTTTTCCATCCCCTGGAAAATTCTGAAATTTCAAAACCTTGAGTAGAATGAAGTGGAATGAGCCACAGACTTCACACAGTTTTCATGAAAAATGAAATCTCAGAATAAATCTGCAAGTCTAGAACTTGGTTTATCTATGTGTGCATAAGCATGTATTCAGGTATGGATTCTACAGAACTGTTGAAGTGAAAAAGAACAATCCTGGAACAATTGCTTCTTTCCAATCCAATTTTGTTTGTTTGTTTTTGTGCTAATGTTGAAACCAGCCAAAAAATCCTGTACAAATAAACAAGACCAAACTCAAACCCAAAGCCAAATCAGGGCGAAAAGCGCTGCCTTGTAAAGCTTTCTTTGTTTACAATCTGAAACACAAAATGTACTTTTAATGCTTTAAGCTTTCCTAGCAAAAGAAACCATGCTGTAAGAGTTGATTTAAAGCATAAATCTTTCTGAAAAAGGCTTGCAGGTGAAACAATTTTCTACCAATTCATATTTTGAGGGCAAACTGTAGGTGACCTTTGGAGTCTTAGTCAGCACCAGAACACTCAACACAGCAAGGACAAGCCAGCACCTGCAGTCCTCTCCGTCAGTGCTCCCTTTGGCCACTTCCAAACTGACCTGCAGCTGTAGGCTGGAGACTTTTTTTCTTTCCCAAAGCATAGAGATACAAGATTTGACAAATCCCTATCTGACCTATAAGCCTGAGTTTTCCTTTCTATGAAAATCATGTTATGGGAGGAAGGGAGTAGAGGACAACTACTGATAGGGCACTTCTGGAGCCCCGGGTTGTTATGTACTGTTTCTGTACTCCTGGAAAGAACTGTTTATATCTGGTGCCATGAACACATGCAGTGGGTGCACATACACAGACACACAGCAAAAAGGAATTTTCTCCTAAATCATATCTCATATCTTTGGTCCAAACGTCAATACTAACTTGGAGTATTAAGTCTTTAATTTAGCAGGAATCATACAAGGAAAAAATCCCCAAACGAACAAACAAAAAGCAAACAAATCCCATTTTACTGTGAGGGTAGTCATACAACGGGAAAGGTGTCCAGTGATGCTGTGTGAAGCCTTCATCCTAGGACTTTTTTAAAACCTAGTTGGATATAGCCCTGGGCAGCCTGCACTAGGAGACCCTGCTTTTCACAAAGGATTGGTATGCATCCATTGTCTAGACTAGATGCTTCATGTATTCATTGTCTTGTAGGATTGGGCCTTCTGATTGGGCCTTCTGTTTCACGACTGTGTTTCTTAAAATAAATGCAGAAGATGGATAGACTCATTTTCTTTCTCTACTTTCTCTGCTGATCACAGTAACTTCTTAGAAAGAAGCCCTTCTGACAAACCTGAATGGAAAACATATATGTCATTCACAAGAAACTATCATCAGTAAATCAAACGTATTTTTTGTCAAAACACAGGTTAATTTGAGTACCAGTAATGGTTTTCCTTGGTCAAGTAGTGGGAAAAAAGCAAAATGTTCTAACAGATGACTGACTAAAGGATTATGGTTCTAGGCCATCTTTGGTACCCATGATGGTCCTTCATTGAAGCAGGAGTCGAATAAGAGAATGCAGTTAAATGACAGACGGACCCAAAGTGCATAATAAGGGGACCACCTACAACTAACTCCACCTACCTGATTAGGATTAACTTAGTAGTCTTTGTGCTTAATTTCTTTCTTTGTTTTTTGGGTTTCTTTTCTGCTCTGCTATTCTCTTACTCATTAGGATAGTGATCCATCTTCCTCCCAGAGATCCCTCCTGAATGACGTTGCTGATTTTTCACCAAATATTTAATAAAACCAAACTAGAGAAAACAGAATTTGCCAAATGTACATACTTTGTGCAGTTTGTTCCAGAGGAAGAGTGGAACTGACATGAGAGCATCAAGCTCCTTTCTGTCCTCCTTTCTTGGAATGCACATTCCAAGTTTTCTCATATGAACATGCAACTGTTGGAAAGATATTGGGCACACACACAAGTACCTACAGATGCATTCTCTCTCTGCAGTGTTTTCCTCATGTCATTTTAAAGAAGCGCTTGCTTTCACTACATTTCAGATAATTCCTCACAAGCTTAATCTCTTCCACAGTTCTCTCTCTAATTTGGAACAGTGAAGGACTTGTTACGCTTTCAGTTTTCCAGATAATTCCTTAAAAACTGCATTAAGTGCCTTAATCTGAGAAGATGCAAAATAATCCTAGTAATAATTACATGGTTTATCTCCTTAATAGGTACAATAGAGAAGCCAGTGACCTTCAACCCTTTTCATATCTTTGATCACTGAGCAAATAGTAAGATCTGTCTCTCTTTACCCCTATCATGCTGGACACCTTACTGCTACAAGAATGAAATCTGAAGTCATATTGACTCCTGTAGAAATCTAGAGCTCTTTCTTGGAAGTGTTATAGAAATTATTTGCAGTTGAAGTCAAGGGAAAAATAAGGAAAACTATTCAAATCTAGGTTTCCTAGATCTTTTTACTTGCTAACAGTGGGACAAATTCCTTGGTGCTGAAATCAGCAGTCTTTCAGACAAAGCATGCAAACAGTTCGGTTATGATTTAAAGACCTCAGATAAGTAGCAGGATCAGTTCCAGCTGAAACACAGACTTTTAGCTTATCCGTAGACTTAATTTAAAGTGTTTGGATGTGTTGAGCCTGGAAAAGAGTTTTTCTCAGAGGTGTTGCTTCTGCTCTGAAGGATTTTGTCCTATTGGGGGGAAACAGAAGGGATAAAGGACAAGGCTCATTCCAGAAGTTTCCACTTGCTATGCTGACCTTTTAACTGAAAATAAAAGGCTAATAGCTGAATTATTCCTGCCTTTTCCAACCAAGTAACAGATACTTTCAGTGTTTCAGAATAGATGAGAACACCCAAGAGGTACCATTTCACAGGTTTAATAAGTCTGATATTATGCATGCCTCACAGTGGTGACAGATTTATTCTTGCTTTATGGTGCATATCAACTTTTTAAGAAGCTCCTTTTGCCTCAGAAAACAGTGGTGGATGGTGTTCATAATCTCTCTGTACAATTACTGGAGAAAGAAGGAGTTGTTCAGGGCATTTTGCCATGTGGTGGAATTTCTCATTACGTATCCACTATGTAGAGAGCCTAAGAAGATATAAAATTTAATTGAACACACAAATTTGGAGAATTTGTTGAAATAGATGCCTCTCTACACATTTATATACACTCTGTGAGTAATCAAAGACCAGCTAAAATATGTACACCGCTAAAGCTCTAAGGTGTGGAGTCACAGAATCACAGATTCACAGAATAAGCTGAGTTGGATCATCCACAAAGATCATCAAGTCCGACTCCTGGCCCTGCACATGACATCCCCTGGAGTCACACCATATGCCTGAGAGTGTTGTTCAAACACTTCTTGAACTCTGTCAGGCTTGATGCTGTGACCACTTCCCTGGGGAGCCTGTTCCAGTGTCCAGCCACCCTCTGGGTGAAGAACCTTTTCCTAATATTCAGCCTACTCCTTCCCTGACTCAGCTTCATGCCATTCCCTTGGGTCCTGTCACTGGTCACCACAGAGGAGAGATCAGGGCCTGCCCCTGCTCTTCCCTTCACCAGGAAGCTGTAACTGCAGTGAGGTCTCCCCCTCACTCTCCTCCAGGTTAAATGCTCCAAGTGACCTCAGCTGCTCCTCATAAGGTTTCCCCTCAAGGCCCCTCATCATCTTCATTGCCCTCCTTTGGACACTCTAATAGCTTTATATCTTTCTTATATTGTGGCACCCCAAACCGCCCCCAGCACTCGAGGTGAGGCCGCCCCAGAGCAGAGCAGAGCAGGACAATCCCCTCCCTTGCCTGGCTGGCGATGCTGTGCCTGATGCCCCCCAGGACCCGCTTGGCCCTCCTGGCTGCCAGGGCACTGCTGACTCGTGTCCAACTTGCCATCATCCAGGACCCCTATGTCCCTTCCCATGGTGCTGCTTTCCAGCCTCTCATTCCTCAGGCTGTACACCCAGGGTTGTCCCATCCCAGATGTAGAATCAGGCACCCATGTCACCTGACTTTGCTTCAACTGGGCATACATCTTCTTTTTTTGCCTTATTTCCTAGAGAAGATTCCTGTTCAGCCAAGCTGGCCTTCTGCCTCACCTCCTTGACTTCTGACATTTGGGAATTGCCTGCTCCTGTGCCTTTAGGAGGTGATTAAAAAATGACCAGCACTGATGGATCCCAGCATCTGCAAAAACATTTTCCAAGGGGACCTTACTCACTAATTCCCCAAGCAGGCTGAAGTCTGTTCTCCTCATGTCCAGAGCTGAGGTTTTCACATCCATATGACAGCAACCCAGTAAACTGGGTATTTTCAAGAGTTTCTGCCATTCTGAAGATTGCAATCTTACCAAACATACAGCAACACAAAAACAAATTAAAAGCATTCACAGTAATTTCAAAGGGATAAGGAAGTCCCTGTGATAGCTTTGTTTGAAAATTGATACCTTGCATGGTTTTGCAGAAATCTGTCAGTACATGTTGCCTCATGTCTATATAGCTGATTATTATAAGAGTTAATCATCACGTCCTCTACCTAAAGCCATAATCCTTCATTTGTGATTGCACAATTATTTAACACCGTAACAAATCACATTATTTCAGTGTATTACAAATCTAAATGAGAAATAAGTGGCAAGAGATGGGATTTCTTAAAGGAAGAAAACAGTCTTTAAAGACCAGTGGCAAGGAAGAACAGGTATGTAACAGGGCTGAGAGAGCGTAGTTAGGATTGTCGCCTTTTTTGCACAAGTGTCACTGGTTCATTTTCCCTGTACAGTTCTCTGGAATTCACCTGTTTGTCTTGTTCTTAATCCCACAAAAGGCTGTGATTCCTACTGATTTTCCAGTTTTACCCCTTTTCCACTGATCTGCAAGTGGGGGCAGCTAGTTTGAAAGAAAAAATAAGCTCGTGCAGAACTGTTTGTTCGACGTTGTTTGCATAAGATTCTTTATTTTGTGAATACTTTTACTTCTGAGAGTACTAATAAACAGGCATCAAATACAGTTTCCACTAAGTAACTGGTAAAACTCACACTGGCTTCAGTGAAGTCAAACCTTCCTAACTGCGGGTTACAGTCTTTCATCCAGGCGGGAAGATTAGTCTGAGTGATCACCATGTGAGCCTCAAACCTTATCTTTCCCTGTGTCAGAATCCAACCTACTGATGTGAACAGGGGGTGAGCAATGTCCTCTCAGACCTTTCTTGGTTGGGTGACTTGACGAGCCAGAGGCTGTCTGTCCACAAGAAGCAATTCCGCTGTGTGCACTTATCTGAAGCATTCCTGTCCATTTTATGTAAGCCAGCACAGAGCTTTAAAATCATAAAATCATAAACAGAGACCTTTGTATACATATTAATTTGATTACTCAGGTGGTCCCACAGAATATTCTGACACCATTACTGCCTCATTAATATAAATCTAGAGGGAGAAACAAATCCTCTATTTATTTAATACATGACAGATATTTTTATCAGTTGGGATAAAGTCTCAGGCTGAAAATTTAAAAAATTGAATGTAGAGATCAATGTACCAAAGAGAATGGTCCTGTGTTAGGTACTTTGCCTCATCTGGCCCTCTTCATGTGTGTCTTTTCAATTGTGTTGAGACTCACAGGCTCATTGTGAGGTCTTTGTTGAGACAACTGCATTTTGCAGGTCTATTATTCTCAGAGTTTTGTTTTGGTTTAGTTTTTATTTTATTTTATGAGTAGGACACTACCAAAAAGAATGTTTTTAAAAACTGCTAAATGCAATTTTTTTTGTGTACTGAATCATTAAACAACATTGAAAAAAAAAAATCAAAGTAAAAAAACCAAACCAAAACAGAAGCAAATAATCTGTCTAAAAAAGATGGCAAGTCAAGTATAGAAGAGAGAAAGAAGGGGAATCAACTCAGTGCAATATCTGCTTCAGGCTAAACCAGTAAAATTTAATTCATTTTCATATACCATCTTTCAGACAAACCTCTCAAAACATTTTATAATAAAAGATAAAATGACAGGATAACTTGTTACAGAAGAGGTTATTGCAACTCTCGTAGAGAGCAAATGAAGGAAACTGTGTGCAGTTACAGACTGGTCCAGGGGAGAAAAAAAGGATGCATATTTAAAGGAGGGAAAAAGTATTATCCTTATGCAGTGTAACAGAAACAAGAGATTAATAATAATTGACTGAATGAGGATGAGCATAATGGGGATGGGGATGGGGATGGGGATGGGGATGGGGATGAGGATAAGAAAGTTTCTCCTTGTATAAAAATTTGCATCTATTATATTTATTTAGTGACTAAATTTCATAGCCTTGCAGAATAGGTAAATTAATTTTGTAAATGGAAAAACCTAGACTGAAAGAATACTCTAATAGGACTCTTCTAGGAACAGAGGCAGCTTCCTACTCACAGCAGCTGGAGGATGAGAAATGAGACTGCCAGTACATACCAGGACAAGGATACAAAAGCCGTCTCTGTTACTTTTTTCATATCCAGTACTTTCCCATTTTTAGGTGAGTACCACTGTGTGGCACTTTTCAGCAGGTCCATGAGTGCTAGAATTCCAGTTTGAATTCTTGAATTATTTATTGGAAGTACAGTTTTCGCATTGGTCTGTCATCTCTGAAGATCACAAAACAAGTCAGTGACAGGGATATGGATGTGACTGAGGAGCCATCCCCAGTGCTGAGCTCCAGGTGCCAGGCAGAAGACATAATTCAGAGAAGAAAGGGACAAGAAGAGGGGCTGGGAAAGCCAACTCCCATCCAGTTTTGATCACACAATAGTATACAAGGACTGTTTGATGGTTTGACTGTAGAAGATAGAAGTACTCGTATTCTCTGGGGATGAAAGCAAGGGAAAGAAATGATGGTTTTAGAAGACTGCATTTTCACAGAGAAGGGAAACAATAGAGAATTAAACTATGGAAAAGAAGATGAATACAAAGTGTTAGAGTAAAGCATGATTTCTTTTTAATTGTTTACATGCTAAATAATTTTTGACAGACAGTTAGACAACGAATGTCTGTGCAAGCAGACAAGAGATTAGCACTGCTCCTATGTATTGTCTGCCTCTGGAGGACTAGGAGAGTACAAATTCTTCATTTTCAGTCAGTGTACTTTCCCTGGCATTCAGCTTCCATGGTTTTACTCTATTTTTTTCCTCACTAATTCATCTTGCTTTGTACCGTAAATAATGCATACATGGCTTGCCATCTAGCAATTTGTTGGCATCAGAGACATTCTTGCAAGGGTGTTAACTTCCACACATAGTTGTACATTTTGAAGAATATGGATATTTTGCTGTGATTGAGAAATATGGCAGTGCTGACAGGATATTCCCAGAACAGTGTATACATGGCAGGGTGCTTGGATCACACCTGCCAAGGAAGCAGGCTCAGTGCCAGCACACTCTATACACTCTCAACTTACTGAACTAATATAAACCACCATCCCCATCCTGCAGTTGGCAGCCCTGGGACAGTCTGATGCACCCAGTTACAACTCAGCTGCTTGCCCATATGCCACCTGTTATGTGGCAGACCTATGGCGGCAGGAATGAGACTGAAGAGAACAGAGATGCATTGGCATCTAAATATTGTCTTCAAATATATTAATATATTAACACAATAACATTGCTGATAAAGAGTTCTTATTTTATTATAGATGTTCTTACTTTTTTATCAAATATGTTCTTACTTTTTAGTATATGGGCTTACGAGTAAACATATATGATATAAAAATTAGATTTATGGTTTGATTTGTTTTATGGCTGTATTTAGTATTCTTTTTATATTTTAAAAAAACAACAGTAGATACTGTAAAATTTCACATTTTATTACACCATAATGTTTTCAGATATCAGAACAGATTGCAGCTATGTAGAACTCAAGGTAACATATTTTAGACTTTGTCATGTAAAGCCACTACTTTGCTTGTTAGAAATGTATCATTAATTATACATTTGCATAATTATGTTTTAAAAGTAGTAAAAATATTTTATCATTCCACTTTTTTTCCTATAATTTCCACTTGTAAGAATACAATTACTTAATTTTAAAAGTTGTATTCTTTCTTCAGAAGGCACATTTTAGACAGGCAGTAATTATTTTGAGCCCTTCTGTCCATAAAATAGTGATAGACTAGTGAGGTTGTTCTTTAATCTGCTATGTTTGTTTTATTTTTCAATTAACTCCAAAGTGATTTTAAATACTTTGTTTAAACTTTCTTGCAGGCTACAAATTAGGGTCCATAATGCCTTATGATTTCATAACATTTGTATATTCAGCAGTAATTTAACTGAAATGTCCTCTAGAAATGCCCACTAAACCACGTAGTTTGTGTTACTAAACTGTGGGAGCAGTAATAAAATGAACTGCAGGTCAGTGTGAATGAGAGTGACAGTAACTATCCCTAAACATTGTCTGCAGGCCGCTGCCAGTAGGTACCACACAGGTAGCACAATTCCAAACCTAGGAATTACAGGCAATGTCATGGTTAACCCCCTCACTCCTCACAATTCCTTTGGGGAAAGGAAGCCTTGGGCAAAACACATTCAGATTCCCCAAAAGAAGTCTATACAGAGGAAAATTTAATCTTCCAGTCCCAGTTAGTATGTTTACCGGGCCTTCTGATGCTCTGTGCAATATACTCTTTGTGGGTTGTGTGTAAAGGACCATTTCTGATCTATTTTCTCATGCTCTCAGACACTCTGTGACAAGCCTTGTGCCTCAGTTGAAGCTGAACAATACTGTTCAAATTCCCAGGTTACTTTTTCCTTTCCCGGTTGTAGAGGTGAGGATTTTTGAGCATTTGGGGTTGCTTAGTTTGGAGAAAAGGAGGCTCAGGGGACACCTGATCGCTCTTTACAACTCCTTAAAGGAGGTTGTAGACAGGTGGTGGTCAGTCTCTTCTCCCAAGCAACAAGGGACAAGACAAGAGAAAACAACCTCAAGTTGCACCAGGGGAGGTTCAGATGGGATCTTATGAGAAATTTCTTTCCTAAAAGAGTTGTTAAAAACTGCAACAATTTGCCCGGGGAAGTGGTGTAGTCGCCGTCCCAACAGGAATTTAAAAGACATGTAGATGTGGCACTTGGGGACATGCTTTACCTGTGGACTTGGCAGAGCTGGGTTAATGGTTGAACTCAATGATCTTAAATGCCTTTTCCAAACTAAACAATTCTATAATTCTAGGCACTGGCCTCTAGGACGGAAATAAGCTCTTAAAAGGAATCATGTGCCTAAGTCACTCTTCCCCAGCTCACAGATTTTTGAAACGACATTGACTGGCTGTCCATGGCATCCATTGAAAATAAGTCATAAGTACGGCATGTGAAGATGTGAAAAAGGGAAATAACTGAAAGCCTGTACATTGCATGTAAAACTAAGAAATATTTACCCACAATTTTCAACATTTTTCCATCTGGCAGTACATTGTCTGAAGTTTAAACTCTTATTTCAGTTCACTTCACATTCTCTGTGTATCATGTTTTCTTCCATTCCCTGCATGTTTTGTTGTGGGGTTGGAATCTAATGTTATCAGTGGCAGCTGGATGCCCCTGCAGAACTTTTTCATAACATATATACTGAGCAGCATCTTCTGCAAGCCCCAGTGTTGGCAGATGCTTCTCCAACCACCATCGACCTGTGTAACACTCAGCTGTCCTAAGTGTATGCTTGTCAAGTTTCACCTTTTAAAATTAAGTGTAAAGGCTGGTCAGCATCTTTGATTGTCCTTCCAGGCATATGAAGGCATACTGATAATATATAAATATCAGTAATTTCAATATTAATTCTACTTTTCTCTTTGTGTTAGCACAGATCCTGCCTAACATTGACTTTAATCAGTCAATTTGCTTTGTCAGTACAAGGTGACCATTCCTGTAATGTAATGCCATGTTTAGCTTCCTTAATCACACACACCTAATTTTCCTGACATTGATTTTTACTATGATTTTATCTATAGAAGGATTTATACAGCACATATCTTACACATCTTTCTGCTCAAGAGATGATAACAAAAATAGTTTAATTTAATTGAAATAATAACACACTATCTACATTAATAAAAAGAAGTACCTAAATTTCAAGGAGTCTTTTGGTTTTGAGGTCTGAATGCAGGAATTGGCAGTCAGGCTTGCTAAACTGTAAATTCTCTCACATGAAGTGTAACATTTCTGAGGAAACCTTTTAACTGTTCTGTCATGGTATTTCCCTCTGTAAATTTATTTACTGTATCTGTCTCACAGAAGTGTCAGGAGAATCAATCCTTGTAAAACTGTAGTTGTGATATTACTAAAAGAGAAAGACTTGGAATTGCAAGGGTTTTGGATTGCACTGTACTCTGGGTGGATAGGATGATGGGTTATGCAATCTCCTAGTGAACACAACAGAGTGAAACCAAGGCACCTTAGGAGCATTCACAGCCACCCAAGTCGCTCGTTCCTTCCCCAGTACAGAATGGGCAGAGAAGGGCTAGAAAATTAAATTCATTTATTGTTGGCTTCACTTAATCTTCTGAAAAGCAAAGAAGTGTTTTCCCCTACTTGTCTATCCTTACCATCATTTCTAGGATACAGCCAACACATTAAAATGGTAAATTGTGCACAATAATTCAACTCGTGTCTGTGAAGGCAACAAAAGGTAGTCAGTTCTTCCTCAGAGACCTCCCCACACATACACCCTCTCCTCTGCCGTCTCTGATGGGCAATTTGATTCGCCCTGGGATAAGAACAGTAAGTGGGAATTACAGGTGGAGCTGCCTGGATGCTCACATAATGAATGCATCCAGAGGAGGAGCTGTGATGATTGCGATTGGCTTTGGCACACATCAGTCTGCAAAAGGCTCTTCAATGCTGCTGAGGACTGGGCCAATGGGGTAAGTTGTTCTCCCGGGGCTGTAGGCAGTTCCCAGGTGGATCCTCCACTGTCAGGGATGCCTGCAGAATATATCCAGCACGAAGACAGGGAACACTCACTTCTACACTGGTGAGTAAAATTGCTAAGGTCTGGTCACATATAGAGATAAAATCCTAAATTAGCAGCTGCACAGGGGATGTTTTTTTGTCACCTTGCATCCTGCAAAGCCAAAAACTGTAAACTTGTACATTTTTAGACAAACCTGATTATACTAGAACCATTTAGACCTCCTTATATTATGTACTAAATTGGCAATATTTGGATACTGTATTAGCAATAAATCTAATATAATCATTCACAGTACCAAAATTAAATTTCTCAGAAAATAGGTAAGAACATTTAGATAAGCATACATACTTACACAGTTGTCACTTAATAAGAAAACAAATGTTCTTAAAGCACCTGAGAAGCAACAACTTGACAGCAACACACTTCTACATACATTAATTTCGTTTCTGTGATGCAAAACACAGTCAGGTCGCGACTGCCGCATGAAAATGCCCAATTCTATTGACAGTCACACATAATTAAAAAAAAAAAATACTGTTGTCTCTGTCAAGTCCCCAGTCATTAAATCTGTTTAGTGTTTCTAAAGTGGTGTTATATTGATTTAATGATGCTATTAGTAATATCTGCAGAGAATATAAGCAATTACTCTTTGGGATATTTCTTTCTAGAGAAAACACCTAATTCCACTAATTGTCTCTATTTCTGTTTCTGTTAACTGTACACTGTATACATGTTAATAATGTTATTATCAGTAGGAGTGAATTTTAATTAACATTCATGTGTAGAAATTTAATTCAAACCAAACAATTTCCAATAAGTTTATTTTATTAAATTAATTGCATAGTTATTTCCAGAGCCAAAATATTATTCCTAGGTATCAATTAACAAAGAGGAGCTCACCATGAAAGAAATTTTAAAAAGCATGTACATGAAACAGACATCTAGAGACTCTATCCCTAACTAATACCCAAAATCAGACTGTTTTACATTAAACACTACTATGAATACATAATAAGAATTATTACTACATAGTCTTCCAGCTCAGAAAATATACTGTATATTTTTATAAATTCAGGAAAAGTAAGTATGAAGAACTGAGAAACCAAATCACCCCCACCTAAGGGGTTTATAGCAGGGCAAGAAATTGAATCCAGATCTCATGAACACTGGTTCAGTGCTTTAACTACAAGGTGTTAGAGTTACAACTGATCAGTCATTGGGATTTTATAGAGACTTCAAATGCGAAAGAGTTTCAGAGTGCAATTTCAGTTTCTTCTCTGCATAAAACCACAGAAATTGGAGGAGGGGGTTCATGGAATATGGGGAATTGAAGCTATCCTGAAAATATGCAGTTCCTCTTACTTGTTTTAATCCTCTTACCATCATGTTGGTATGACTAATACTGATATAAGGATACAAATATAAAATTAATTATTCCTTTGACCATACTGCAAGTGTTAACTTTTGACAATATACCTTAGTTTTACTAACTGATTTATAGGAATATTAGAAGTTTTGTTTAAAAGCTAGTAAAATTAATGTGAGTCTTTTTGGACTCTGAGAAAATTCTGATAAGTTCTTTGATAGGTGGATCAGCCATAGCTGTGTACATGGCTGATTTCCACTATACCTTACATGATTTCTGAAATTTTGCAGAACCATGAATACTCTTCTTTGCAGATTCTGGAGTAAATCATCCATGGAAGTTCTAGGTACTTTTCAAAACCCAGTGTAAAAGCCTAAAGTGAATCCTCTCCCCATTTGAATCACTAGTGATATTATATATATTTGAGACTAGGTTTCTTGTGATTCATTTCACAATATAACCAAACTAGGTTCAGCACCGCTATTTAAAAAAGTACTGCAAGTCTGAGGTGTGACTAATTTCTCACTGTCTAGCACAGGTTTGCTTTTATTGGCACCTTAATGATCCTGATCAATGTCATTTAGCTCCTGGCATGCACACAGCAAACACAACTAACGATCCCATGCATTTCACTGCCCCTGCTGCACGTGTGCCAACACGTGTGCACATGTGGAAACTTCAGCCACTCTGACACTCAGAAAGTTGTCATGAGCAGATGTATGGAGACAATATGACTCTTCTTAAGGTACAAGAGATGACAGAAAATGGCATGCTGCTATTAAGTACGCTTAACAGCCAAGACACATGCCTTTCAGTCACTGTCAGTGCTGCAGTCGTTCCAAGTGGGCAATGGCAGCTCTCACACATCATCAAGGAAATTGTCAGTAATCCCTGGAGACCATCTCTGTCATAATTGGCACTGGTAGAGGAGAAGGATGTGTCAGGGAGAAAGATATTGACACACCATCCTGAGATGGCAATAGAGGCAGTTAACACTCCTTCAGACTTTCAAAACTGCTGTGGAAGACATAGTATAAATATGAAGCATCAAGATGACATTTTTTACAGCTGCTTCTCATAGTATCATGACATTTAAAGTGCATGCTAAAACCTATCAAGTACATTTAAAACATAATTATGCCGTAACATGTATTATATACCTAATACGAACAGGATTAGTCTGTCAGCGTTTTGAATTTGTAATGTAGACAATAGAATATAATGCTTTCAGAAATGCTATTTCTAAGTTTATTATTCAATTAACATGTATACTCTCCTTAAGGAAATAAAACATTTTGAGGGGCAGAAAACATTTTTACTGCACATGTAGAGTATGCAATTTAATTCTTAACAAATTGCTTCTGCCTTTAAATTATGTTATTAGTATGCTAAAAAAATTCTTACATGTTATCATCACTCTTTAAATTTCACTAAAAGGTACTGGGCTATACATCTGCCAAATGGTTTTGCTTTCAGTCTGTTCAATTAAAACCATAAATGTATTTGTCCAAACCATAATCCTATGCTAATATTCTGCAGAAAAGATTTAAGTTAATTTTATTATATTATTTCAAACTTTTCCCATGTTAAAGGTGCTTTACACCAATTGGTTGATTTTTCAGAGTAATAACTGGAATCCTACTAAATCCTACACATCCTTCACCTGATTTTTCACATGTAGTTCAGTATTGAGTAAGAGGTTTTTTTTTTTTTAATAAATTTTCTGAGATAGAACCTTAAAATAAAGTTCTGAGGTGGATCAGTCTCCCCAGTTCCTTGCAAGCACTCTTAAGCTCAGAAGCTGGTTTTTTGGTTTTTTTTATGGAAATGGAAACTAGAAAACAGTTATTAAAAACCATTATTTAAAAATAATGAAAACTGAGATCAAGATAAACAACAACAACAAAAATCTCCCCATTTCCTTTTATGTCCTTACAAAGTGCTGTGTTTTAAATGACAAATCCCAGGCTGGCTATAAAAGCTGGCTTCTCTGTCCCTGAGGCCCTTTGTGACTCCCTCTCTACCATACTGCATCTTCCATGCTGGCTGTCTCTGTCCCTCCCTCTACTTTTGGCTTGGTGAGACAATTGAAACTTTTCAATTGTTCAAAATTTCAATTGAAACTTTTCTCTTCTCTGGCATTTCGGTAGCCCCTGGAGACTGGCAGTTCTCCCCTTCAGATGATCCCATGTTACTGAGCCTCTAGGGACAAGCAGCAAGGCAGACATCCATCTGGCTGGGTGGCCATTCCTGGTTAAAGGAACATGTGCATGAAAAGATTAAACAGTTACCCAGCCTGTCACATCTTTTACAAAGAAGACTAATATAAGGCAATTATTTTGAAGCCCTTACATTACATCCTTGATGTTAACACTTTGAAAGGAAAACAGACAGATGCTTAATATTCTCTTTCATTGCTAATAACATAGCTGATAACTGAATACAAAAAGATTTTATTATAGATGGAGATCATAGTGTCTTTGGAGTTTTTCTTCCTTGATTCTTCTTATTGGAAGTTTCCAATTGAAGCTGTTTTTAACTTTGCCAAAATTGTACGTTTGGATTGAAATTTTCTCCACTGGGAGTCTGTCAGGTAGAAGATTTTATTTACCTTTTTACAAACATTTCTGCAAAAAATGATTCAGTCATTTGCATACAAAGCTAACAGAAAATATATCCTTTCATTGATGTTAAACCATAACAAAGTCAACAGTTACTTCATGAACATTTTAAAGCAAAATCCTGACCTTTTAGCAGAATTTGGTTTTAAGCCAGAGGTGTTTCTCATAGCATCCCAGTGATAAAACTGCTTTTTCTCCATTATGGAAACCACTGAAAAATATCCTTCCACAGCAGCTTGGAAAGTTCTAAGGGTTTGACAGACACATTCCTCACAGTCTCTGCCTTCCAACTCAGAACTTTGGCTTGTCTGAGCAAATTTCACACCTGGAAAGTGACTGAATATGGTCCAGAACACAGTTACAAAGATCAAGGAAGACTCTTCCTGAATTTCAATGACAGTTAATGTGGTCCATGGGATGTGAACCTGTGAACTAATTAATAGTTTATTTTCCTAGAGCTATAGGTTATTTCTTCATTACTGCTCAAGTGACATGGAAGTGCAGGAAATATGAAAAAAAAGCATCACAACGTCTAAGTCAAGGACAAAAAACAGATGGCAGGAGACAACTGTTGAGGGGAGGAGCAGACTGGGACAAGGAACCTGAGGGAGTGAGAGAACATTGAAGATGGGGAAGAGAGTGTAATTAATAAACAAGGAAATGGATTCTGGGAAGAGGAACATAAGGAACATGGAAATTAGAGCTGTGAAAAGTACACAAGTCATAAATTGTGACCAAAAGGCAAGAAGAGTATGAAAGAACAAGATGAGGAAACAAGGTAGGGAGGTAATAATGGAAAAGTAGAATTAGTACTTAATGTATTTAAAGCTGGAAAGAATTAGAGAGGTCTCAAATGTGTAAGGATATAACTTAAACATTTTCAGTGTCAGACAGATTGTAATACATTGGACATTGCTAGGCAATATTCAGAGAAGAAGATAGAATGGATTAAGTTCACATCACAAACCAAGGCCCGGAGGAGAACCAGATACTGAAAACACGCTGCTGTGCATGTTTAATGGAGTCACACCTTTATGAAGGGGGCACCTTTATGTGCCCCCCCTTAATGGGGGCACAATTTTATGCCTGCTGTCGTCTTGTGTTAAGAGAGTTTGTGAAGCAGATTTAAAAATCTAATACATTTTCTTTAATATCTTTATGATTCTTTGTATAATGGGATTTTTTTTTTTCTCTGTGCATGTGGGTTTCATTTTTCTTTTTAAATCTGGATGTTATACTTTGAAGTACTGGTTAAAATGACAGAATTTTTATGACATAACATTGAAAAGTAAGTGATAGCATAAAAGTTTCCTATATTAATTCCGTTTCCTCCTCCATTTTTGCTCCAAAGTAGAATTTTTGCTTGTCTGGACACATGAGAAATTCATGTTTGAGCACATAAGAATCAGGAAGAAGCCCCCAAGAACTTCCAGTTTTGACTTTCTAGAAACCACAGTTGTGTTTAGGAAATTGTCTTGCATCTCAGCTCATATCCCTTGAAATTCCCTTGAAACAGATCAATTCACTTTAGTAGCATGTGTAAGCATATTGTGTTAGCTGTGATCACAATACTAGTAAGACATCATCTGCTTTAAAACCCAATAGTTTTAAATGTTGCAGATGGTATCAAGACATTAACAAAGTAGGGTATGTTCCTTGGTATTGGTTATTGGTGCAGCTGTTAAGTTAACAAAGTCAATATATATTCAGTTTTAATTGTAGATACATTTTGTTTGAGCTTTCATAGAACAGCTGTGAAATAAATGCTATAATTAATGTTCAGTGGGTTACACTAAAACCTGTATGTATGTATATTATTAACTATATGTTATAACCTTGGTTCAATTTATTTCATTTTCTGTTCCTAAGATGGAAGATCATCAGATAATTGCACTTCCTTCAGAAAACAGTTAAAGGTTTCAAAGTCATCTTCATTTGTGCTTTCACCTGCCAGGTCACCATCAATAAAATTTATTATTAGGTGAAATAAATTTATTTTTTTAAGTTAATGCCATCTTTACATATCTAGATTTATCAGGTACTCAGCATATTAATACAGGAGTCAAGCTGACTATTCCAGTTTTACTTGAAGAAATAACCTCATTCCAGCTTTCTTTTGCATTATTTTCATAGAGGGTGCTCTAGATACACAATTCCTAGTAAACTGTCATGTGAAGGATAAAACATCAGAAGCAAAGTCAAACGATGAATTTAATCCTCTTGGGGTGGGGAGTGGGGGGGTAAAGGGGGATGCAGGTAGGGTAACTAGGTAAACTAGGGAATGTTGATTTGTGCTGTTTTAATCACAGGTACTAGAAACTCTCAGTTTCAGACATTCATGGTCAAATGCTTTCTTCTATGGGGTAATGTGGTAGGGAACACAGCAAAGTAGGATTGTCAGCTCTTCTGGGAGACTGACACTAATAGCATAATCTGAGATTTTTTCAGACTCAAGGAAGTGATTTATAAAGTTTTACTTCTCTCCTGCCCTTTTTCTCTTTTCATTTGTAAAAAGGCTTGTTTGGTATGTTTGGTCTTTTGCTTTCAGATGAGTTCACAAATTCAGTTATACACGCGTCGCCAAATCAAGACTTGATAATAGTGTCATTCAGGTTTCTTGGGGATAAGGTTATTCAGCTTTACTTATGCACTACATTATTTATTGTATGGTCTTGTACATTGTGTAACAATCCACATTTCCCCTTTTTCCTTGGGTCACTCTGAAATGCTCAAGTGACGATTCCAGGAGACACTGAAGGTCTGAAGACTACAGGAACTTTTGTTCTTTCTAGTACTTCTTTCACAGAGTCACAAATCTTCTGGAACAAAAGATAATGCCATATGCTGTCGGATACCTGCCTATGTAATAAGTTCTAGATTTCTGTTACTTTCCTGAACACAAAAATCACCTAGGACTGAAGGCTCATTTAAAAAAAAAGGCAAAGCTTAATTCGCTGCTAGTGTGGTTATAGCTGCAATATATTCCTAAGAAGGTTTTCAGTGACGATGCTTTCCAAATTAAGCCTCTCTTCTAGTGTATTTCCATTAAACTTGGGGAGGCAGAGAAAGAAAAGAACCAAATATTTGTTACTGCAGACTTAGGGCCATGAGAATTCTGCTCCCCATTTCCTTCAATAATAGGAGAACACAGAATAAACATTTTCTTTTGAAGCACCTTCCATCTTTGGAAGGCACAATGGTATCCAATTATTTTACAAAGTAGGCTGCAAACCTCTGGTCTATAAGGGCAGAATTCTGTGTACTATTGTTAGATACTTAAACAAAAAAATCTTTTTTTTCTCTAAGTAGCAACATAAATCAGAGGAATCTGGAACTGTTCAACATCTTAGAAAAAAAATCAGGCCATTTATATTTAGGTATTGAAATAGGAGTTAGGAAACTAAATTTAGTATCTATTCCTGTTCTGCATTCAGCAGTCATGGACTCTGACCATTCTGTAATTCAGTGGAGGGCAGTTTTTTCATCCTTTGTGCTCATGGCTCTTTGGAGATATGGGTTAGAGAGATACGGGGTTTTATCTTGGTTACTACTGAGTTTTCATTGCTCCTGGAATATTCAGCTATAATTATGGGTTGGTTTTTTAATTCTGTGGTGCTCAGAGAACATCTCATTCCCCTTCTCTTTTTTTCCTCTACTTCGAGGGTTATGATTCAGCACATCCCTTAACTAGTTCCCTATCACAACAGCTCGTTGTTACTATGGGATAGCTGCAGTAAACCGATTTATTCTTCTTCCACTCTTTACTCCTTTGTGCATTTTCCTCCCATGTGCAGTAGGAACTTTGCTCCATGTTTATAGAAGGTAAAATCAGTCTCCAGGGGACACTAGATCCTTCCTGTGCATATGTTGAATATCAAGCTGGAAGGAATGAGGAAAATTATGGTTTTGCTTTTCCCAGCATACTAACTAGCTGCTGTATCACAGCATCAAAAGCAATGCGTTGTATTTCACAGCAGGTTACCTAGGCATGTCTCTCACAAGGTTAGGAAAGCCAGGAGAAAATAAGAATCTGCAAATCCCTTCTCATCTTTATTCTGACTCTGGAAATACAAAACTGTATTGCACTTGCACAAAGCATGTACAGAAAAGAGAACTCTCTGATGATCAGTTCATCCTTGCTTCTGTCAGTAGCCAGGAGATTGATTTTTAAGAACCTGTTCCTCTGGTTTCATATTGAATCAGTTCCTCACAAAACCAGTAACACTCAGTGGATCATCAGTGTATGAATGGGTTTTGATATCGGGTTAAGATACTCACATCTGTCACTTTCCTTTGTCTCTCCCACAATCTGTGGCTTCTGCAGAGACAAGAGAGCACTCAGCCTGTCCCTTTCTGTCAATAATTGAATTCCACAGCATTGCTATTTAGCTCTTTGATGATCATTATTTTGGAAGCAACATACTGCCCATACCTGGATATGTAGGACCCAGACCATTTTCTCTTCAACCAGGCAGCAGTGGAAATTTACACTGGTGTTGTTTACCAAGTAATGGAATGGCCTTATCATCCTTAAGGTGCTTGACTAACTGCAGTGCAGTTCTGTCATCCTCTCAGACCATTGCTCAATGAAAACTACATTCAGTTTACAAGTTTCTCTTACAAAATCAAAACGAGCATTGTGGCATGCTATAAAGCTGTGATACAAAACATGATACAAAACATTTCTGCTGCTTGAAAACTTTTTCAAATAGGTTAACTTTCTCCCAGTCTTTATGTTGGACCAGATGTCATCTGTTTGCACTTCTGAAAATGTAAGAGGCTCAAATCCCCAGAGCTTGTTTGGTTTTTTTTTTTTTTAATTTTATGCAGCAACTTCTTTCCATTGCTAACGTCTTCAGTTTGTTAATTATCTGCTATAACTGAAAGCTTTCATGGTAGGCTCTGAATCTTCTGCTGTTTGCCAAAGGCCTGAAGAATTATGTGTCACATTTACACATAATTCTGCTTATCCCCCTAGAAAATTTTCTTATAACTCTAATTATACAGCCATGAGGAGTCTATCCAGATGTTCTAGAGGAGGACAAAATATAGTGGTTGCCACTAAAATTATACAGCTGTGTACTAAAACCAGGCCAATGTATACCTTTCAAAAACTAGTATTTTCAAATACAGTCCTCCAGGTACCTGAGAGAACTTCTCACAAACAGGAGGGGAAGAGCAAGAGAAGCTTTTGTTGTCTCTAAAGATACACCTCCAGTGCTGTTGCAGACACAGGTGAGGGGGAGAAATTTGTACAGCTAATCCTTTTCTTCAAAATTCACTCCCTATCTTATATTCTGCAACTGGTTAAGAAAGAGCGGTGAAATATCCCAACAGTAATGGTAGTGCTCAGATAGCTCTCCACGTGGGAGAGAAAAAGAATACGTTATGCTCTTGGAGGAAAGGAGGAGGAGGGGGGTCCTTGCACGCTTAGGGGTAGGGGCGAGCAGTGGTGTGAGATGGCACTCACATAAACACGCATCCACATCATCTATACATCCACACATGTTCAGTCTCTCTGCTTGAAAGAAGAGAGACTGAATGAAAACAAGTACAAAACAAGTAAGGAAAGAGTTCAGAAACAACTCAGACTGAAGATGTGCTGCATCTGTTTGGTTGTCCACTGCAGACACTGAGATAGAGAGATTAAGGAGTTAATTTGCTGATAGCCGGACAACTGGACCAGATATGCAAAAGGCAGCTAGGTTGGCTTAAAGTCTATAGCAATAACAGTACTGTAACAAAGTACTGTTTATACTGAGTATAACTCACTGTCCATGCACTAAACACTGAACAGACATGCCATAAAACACCTCTCAATCTTACACTGGTGGAGTAGAGCAGGAACTGACCTTGCAAAGGATACACACAACCAAATGAAATTTTAACCTGTTTAAAAGCTGTGTGCCACTTCTTTTTCAAAGAAAGATAAAACTTGTACTCATACAAATCCACTTAATTCCTGATTATATTAAAGGAAAAGATACAAATAGCTCCTTGTAGAAATATTGCTGATGTGAAGTTAAAAAGAAGGAAGCAAACATTAAAAGCTGTCATTCATAAGAAAGACATACTTTGACAAGAACTTTAAGTAAAAGTGAGCTAAAAGAAAAATAGTGTGTAACCCAATGTGTATGGCATGGGTGCCTGAAAGTAGTTTCTAAAAATAATCCTACAAACTTCACAGAGGAAGATAAAGACCATAAAATCAAGTCTTTATGACTTAAAAAAAAAAAACAAAACAAAACCCAAAACTAAAAAAAAAACCCTGCATTTCTTTTAATTCCATCTCTACCTGTAAAAAAATTAACCAGTGAAAATCACCGCTTCACAAGTAATTCTTCACTATTGTCATAAATAGCTACAGTATGAAAAAAAAAAAACAAACCTAGCAAAAACGCTTCTGGCTTTAACTTTCACTTTGGAAATATTGAGAAATGGAGCCTCATAAGTTATTCATAGGATCAGAATTAATGCAGTCACTATTCCTGGCTTCTGATTAAATGCTGTCTTGTAACCTAGTAACACTAGAAATAATGACCAGATGATAATTTTCTGTGAATAGAATCAATGAAGGCAAGCTTTCATATGTCAAGTTGCAACATTGCTTGCCCAGCAGAAATATGCCTGGAGACCCATCCACAGTTGTGGAGACAATTTTCTTCTGTGTTTGTATGGGATAGTGTACCCAGACAAAGTCCATTTCTAATGATAGGTTCATTCTCGCTCTTCCACTATGATAGTTAAGGCAGTGGGAGATGGTAATGAAGGAACAGAAATTTGCAAACTTAGAATAATTAAAAAAGGAATTGAAAGTGAGGGTTTTTTGCAACTCATCCTCACTGACAGTAGTGGACAGAATTCCCTGAACATGATGTTGAGCTGTAAATCCTCTGACAGACTTCCATATATTATACAGGACCACAAGAATGTATAAAACTGTGTCACTCATCACTAGTACCTTATCTTGCTGGAGGCTTCAATATAAGAGACAAGCAAAAGACACAGAGAAAAATCTTGTATTAATATTGCCAATTTAAGACCAGATTTGTGTAGGAATCCACAGCAAATTCCGGAACTAATCCAGAATCCTCTTTCTCCTGAATCTAAACCAAATAAAGGTCAGTTTTTAAAAATTAGTCAGAAACTACCTGGGATGGGAAAAATAAATAAATACAAAGAAAAGTTAGTAAAGAAAAATGCACACACTTACACGCACATATTAGTACACCACAGAGGTTCAGAAAGCATAAACCATTGAAATGGAATCACTGAAGCAGAGAAAATTCTCAGAGAATAGGAACTATACAATAATTACTCAGTTAATGTGTAAGTTAAAAAAGAATCCTAACTACTTGTGGAAGGCAAAGGGGGGAAAAAAGGCAAGGGAAGAAAAGCAGACAGACAGAAAAGTATTAAATGTTATAGCAGAAGTTGCCATTGCCACAGGGGAGGGAAAAAAAAGGAAAAAAAAAAAAGATGAAGAAAGGAAGGATTAGAATCAGCCTGTATCCCGAGGACAGCCATTAGGGAGAGGCAAAGAGTGGGAACCCACTAGATGTATGGATGAATGCGAAGCGGCCGAGGAAAGCCCGTCAGGAGGCTGATGCGGCGGAGCGGCGCCGGCAGCCCAGCCCCGGGGCTGAGCGGGGCTGGTGCTGCGGGGGGCGGCGAACGGGGAGGGAGCGGAGCGCTCCGCGGGGTCGGGGCGAGGCGGGGCGCTGCCGGCTGCGAGGCGGGGATGCGGCTAAAAGCGGGTGGATGGTGGGGAAGGCAACGGCGAGGGAAGGGGCTGCCGGAGCCGCGGCATTCCGGCTGCCGGCCGTGTGCTGGCTGCCCCGGGTGTGCCTCCAGCCGGAGCAGCCGCGGTGTAAAGAAGGAGAGGGTGCGCTGAGCTGCGCTGAGCTGCGGTGCGGTGCGGGCAGCAGCCGCGGCTCCCGGGCTCCCGGCTCCGGCTGCAGAGCGCGGGGGTAGGGACGGTCATCAACGCTGGTGAGGAATAAAATGCATTCGGAAAAAAAAAGAAAAAATCTTTAGAAAACCAATCCACCAGGACGGAGGATGGGGAAGGGGATGAGAAGGAGAGGATGGGGTCAGAAAGTGGTGGATAGAAAAAGCTGGTGTCTTGGATTAGAGGAGCAGGAGATCAGGGGACAGCGCTCGCCAACTCGCTCTCTTGCCTTCACGCTCCGGGCAGAGGAGTGAAGAGGAGAAAACCAGTGAGGAAGGTGGAGAGGGGCAGGAGGAGGAGGAAAGCGGGAGGAGGGGGGGTCCTTGCGCGCTTAGGGATAGGGGCGAGCGGCGGTGTGAGATGGCACTCACATAAACACGCATCCACATCATCTATACATCCACACGCGTCCAGGCAGGGGCGGGCAGAGCCTCCACCGCCCCCCCGGGAGCAGCCGGGGGAGGCGCCTCGGTCTCCCCGTCGGGAGGGGGCACGGCGGGGCCGGGAGGGGCTCGCGGGAGCTGCCGGCGCGGATGCCTTCACCTGGGGCTTTCCATCACTGAGCGAGCCGAGGAGGAGAGGCGGTCGGGTCTGGAGAACTACCTCTGGATGGTTTAAAAAAAAAAGAGAGAGAAAAAGGGGGAAAAAAACCCAACTCTGCAATCCTTGCTCCCCCAGGCTCAGCAACATAAGGGACTGCTATATTTGAGGCTGTCAGGAGGATGGGAGAGAGAGGCTGAGAGTCAGGGCGAGAGAGACGGTGCCACAGCAGCGGTAAGTGTCTTTGCCGTTCCCCCAGCCGGGCACTGATTTCCCTGGTTAGACTTTAGAGTGTGTGCAGATTATTTGTTGTAATATCCATCGCAGCATCTCTGTGAGCAGTCTACTGTGAAGCCGGCAACGGTGAGAGATCCCATTTCTGGGCTGCAGGTTTATGTGTTTTGCATTATTTGTTTTGAATCTTGCGTTGAAATTGTTGTCATAATTGAGCAGAAAAGTTGAAGCAGAAATTACTGTGATCTGCTATATGCTTCCTGTCATTTAACTAGCGAGTAAACTACTGCAGTGAATGAGTTGTGAAGAGAGATGTGAGGCTTTTGGTACAAATACATACTCCAGAGAAGGAATGCCTATTTAAATGTGCTAATTTCTAATGTTTGGGAGACCTACCATGCTAATGCTCTAGGGTGAATCAGGAAATAACCCAGCATATTGAGTTTATAGTAATGCACTGAAAGTTGTGTTGTTCTGGAGTTTGGAATGATACTTGGCTTTGGGATAAATAGTTATCTCTGGGATTAGAAAAGTACAGTGCTAGGACTCTTCTCATTTGCTGACACGCAGAGGAGATGGAATTACATAAAGATGCACTGATTTTTCCTCTCTAATGTGAGGACAGTTGATAAGACTATGTGGAATATCTGTGGACTGGCTAGAAGATAAACTGACAGTTATTGTGACACAGAGAACAAAACTGTGTTTTTAGATTCTTATGTCGGGAAAAAAAAAATCCATGACTCTATCTGTGCTTCTTCAGATGTTTAGTTGCATTCCTATTAAGCTCAGAAACTTCATAAAAGAGAAGTTAGACAAGATAGTGTAACATGAGTACTTAGGACTTAAGTTTTCTATGTGTTGCAATGTTTCAGAAATGTATCCTAAAGTTTTTGAAAAGTTCATTTTTTTTGTTTAATAAGTAATGCTTCCTTGGAATGACGCAATTTTAGTTGTTTTTGGTTTGTTTTTTTTTTTAAATTAAGGACTTGATGCCAGTTTTTTGTTGGGTTTTTTTTTTTTTTTCCTGAGGGGTTACAGCATTCCCCTATACTTCAGTGAGCTGTTGATGAGACCCTGATGTTTGAAACTATAAATAAACTACATGCTCACTATTAGCCAAAAGCTAAGGGGGGATTCCTGATAATTAAAATTTGAATGACATTTTTCCAATTAATAAAAGTGCCATTAGTTCTTGCTGAGTTACAGTACCACTCCTTCAGAAGTACTTTATGGCAATCAATATTAACGCAAGATCAGTTCATCCTGATTAATATTATTACAGTAGTTATTGAAAGAATTAGCAATAACTGGGCCATTACTTTAAAAAGCTATCAAATGTTCTAGTAGAATTTCTAAAAATATTTTTAATAAATTGACTTTAGCTCCTATAACACTTATCTACAAAGTTTCAAATAAAATAAACAAACAACAACAAAAAAACAAGCCCAAACCTCCCCCCCAGAAACCTCTTCTCTATCTTGTGAGGGAAAACACAAATGCTTATTTACTAGTTTGAGGTATGCCTAAAGGAAAACAGAAAACTGAGACATGAACCTGAACTATAGTAACTGAGGGATGTTTTATGTACAGTGGCCTTCACTAGGGATATACTGTTGATATACTATGGGAATGCTTAAGAGATGTGGTTAAGAAAAGTTTCAAAAGACAGCAAATATGTTAAGGAGAGTGAAGTGTTAAGCACTCTTGAAGGTGATAACAGCTAAGTAGTATTGTAAGTGGACTATTGAACATGAAGCGCTTCTGTTTCACACACTTACAAAGCAAATGCCCATGCAAAAAAGGCAGAACTCGCAGAGGATGACATAAAAGTGTGAAGATAGCTATGGATAGTTTGGAGATGAAGAGTGTGGATTTTAGTTTTGTTGGTCAATATGAAGCTGAAGGTCATATTTTGAATTCGAGGGAAAAATGTCGGGGGTAAGGATCTTAATTTCATTTTATAAGGAGGGCAGATGTAAGAATGAAAACAGAAAATAAAAACATCTCACTGGCTGAATTATAGTTGAGAATTTGAAATAAACCACCTTTGAAAACGGGTCTTGAGGAAAAATATCGTAGCGGCTAAGATAAAATGTGTGATTAAAAGCTCTGCTGTTTAGAAAATAATAAAGGGCAACTTTAAGAAATGCATAACTTGGAGGACTGTTAGCAAAGGTTCAGCACAGGAAGGTCATGACTGGCAAATTTGCTTGAGTCCCCTGAATAAGTTGCTGACATGGTGAACTATTGGGGAATCAGTGATATGATTTATGGGAGTTTCAGAAAACGTCCAGTTCTGTGCTCCACAAAATATTGATTTGGAAAGTAAATTTTTGAAGGAGTGCTGGAATGAGTTCAAACCTGACTTAGGCATAGGGACCAGAGGGTGTCAGTAAAGGTAAAGAGCTCTGTATGGAAAGAGGTGGTTAAGAGTGTGATGCCTGAAGTGACAGTCTGAGATCCAGTTTTCCTTCTTGCTTGCTGCAAAGCTGGTATGTTCAAAAGGGCTAAATCTGATTTGCTAGAAATACAGAAAAATCTGTTCCACTGAAAAGATTCAACACACTGGAAGTTTTCTGATTAGGTTAATGATATGAATATTTATTTTAAATAATTAATTCACATCTTTAAAAAACACATTATAGAAAGCTATATGTTAAGAATATACATGCCAAGGTATTGAGCCATCTGAGCTGATTGGTTTGATGGCACTAAAAAAAACAAAACAGTTCTTCTGAATGATTTTGTCTTTCTGCTTGTAGCCTGCAACACAGATTTTAGTTTCTCTGAATGCACTGCATAATTTGCCACTGTTGGTCTGCTCCCTCCTTATGCTCCTGCTAAAGCTTCTGCATTGCACTTTCTTTCAGTTGCAGAATAACCTCAATCATTTGAACAATTTCTTGTACTCTAAAATGCTAAATAAAATCCACCACAGTTTATATTGCATTCTGAATTCCCTGACAATCAATATGAAATAGACTTGTATTGCTTGCTAATACTATATTGGTAGGTGCTTCATAGTGTATTTCTTCCTTCTGTGCATGGCTTCTCTGATGCTTTTTTCAGGGTCTGTTACACCCTGGATTACCAACTTCTTAGTGCTTTACGAGGGAAAAATACTCTTTCTGGAAGTGATGGAGTCCCTACAGATTCTTATCTCCTGAGAGATTTTGATCAATAACACTCTATTAGGGGATGGGTTTGCAAATTATGAAATTGTTAAAACTTGATAAGATAAATACATTCTTATTTGCCTAATGATTTCAAAGCCTCATAATATGTGTGTGTATGCATGTACAGATGTGTTTATATACACACATATATATACAGAAGAGCAATGATTCTGTGTCTTTGCAAGCTGGAATAGCAGCAACAGTAACATTTTCTAGTTAGTGGAAGGAAATGTAAACTGTTTGTTTTTATAATTAATTTCTTGGCTGATTTATGAAAATATCCTGAAGTGTGTGAACCATAAGAAAGTCTGATCTTTGCTTATGTGCTGCTTTCTAAAAGGAAGTTCAGGATGATTTCTCACTGTATTTCATAAAGGCAACAAATCAATTCTAAGGTGTTGCAAGAGGATATGTAATAAGGGAAATACTATGTCAGATTCTGTATGTTGTGAATACAATAAAACATAAGAATTACCATCCATGCTACAGCTGATGTTCTTGATCACATGCTCACACTTTTTGTGTGTAGTCATCCACTCAGACTAGCTCCTAAGCTTACAGAGCCATGAGGTTATGTCAGAATGATGCATGCTGCCGTGTACTAGTTGCACCACCATAGTTCACCTCTTTACGTCTCCTTCAGGACCAAACTTACAGGTCAGTCTTGAGGAAAATTGATAACACTTCTCCATTCCCATACCTAGAAATAGAAAATACATCAAACTCTTTCCATCCATCAGAAACCTCTTTTGGGAATTTCCTTTTTCAGTATGCTCTTAAAGGTTTTATTGTAAATGGTGTTAAAACATGATGCTATCTTTGGAGAACCTTCAGCTGCTGAAACTAAAAGCAGACAAACTTTGCAGGTAGTTCATTGCAGTTCCTGAGAGGGGTAAAGGATGACAACCTTTCACGCAACACGCAGGGACTTTGTTTTCAACCTCCTTGTGAGTGAAAAATGTTCAGTTAAAGATGTGCTATATATTCAACAGCATTCCTAGCCTTCAAATCATTTTGATCAAGACTAAATGTACAGCTTTGTAATTGATGTAGGCGTAGTATCACGCCAGTCTTTTGGGTGTCTTCTTTTACCAAATAGCATCACTTTGCAAGAATTAATGAATCCCGTTTTATTTTTGTTGGGTTTATGATCTTCATTAAGTATATGAAGGACATTGCCCTGTGGCTGTGATGTTCCTGCTACAGGTTGTAACCAATGTGCTATAGCAATGCATTCAACCAGGAGTAATGGCTACACAGATGGGCAGGTAAATGAAAAAGATTTTTTGGTCATAGTTACAGAAGAAGTGGATCTAAAAGCATAACCTCCTTATAATATTATTTTGAAAAGACATTCAGGCACTAAACTTGAAGAGTTGTAATTCTTGCTTAGCTGTGAAGAGACATATCCAGAAGATGTGTTTGCTGCAATATTCTCCCCATAAATATTCCCTCAAAACTAAATGATAAATGGCGAGGAGATTAACAGAAATTTACTTTTGGGAAAGGTGATTAATTATTAACTGTTTAAGAACACATATGTAATATATTCTGAAAGATGACCCATTATCCCTGTTAGCTCACTCTGCAGACTTTCATACACCATCTACTCTTGGTTATTCACAGGTGTCCGTATAGACCTGAAGTGTAATGAACAAAACCACACCAAAATGAGTCAACAGAGTCACAGTATATGTTTTACCTCTTCTTCTGAGATGGTTCTCATAGAGGACATTTTCCAAAAGTTAAGTATTATAGACACTCCAAGAAATTACTCTGGACAGGCTGGAACACTTGGGTGACATTCAGCACTGTTGGTCTGACAAAGTCATTCAGCCTCGTCATGTTCATATTACTACAGTGTAATCAGGATTATCCATTTAACTTTACATTTATTCTTGTGATGGCTCGGATGAGGGGTCAAGATATATAGAATGGATGAAATAGAAAATACTGGCAATTTCATGAGCTGTCTTGTTCTTGTATAGGAATTCTAGTATGCCTAGCACAAAAATGCATTTGAAGTTCTGGACACAGAAGCAAATTAAAATTCCCTTCAATTTCTTTTTCCTATGCTTACTGATTTCTTTCCCATAAGCTTTCATTGCCTGGAATATTGTACTACAACTCTCTTTCTGGATCAAATTAATGAAAACTTTGTCTATAAAGTGGCACTTTAAAAACCAAACCCCCCCCAAATATAATTCTGTACCTACTATATAGGTTACTTTGATGTACAATTCACTAATTGTACATATAAATTTTAGATTTTTCTTTTTTACTGTAATTTGTAGGTACATCTGTTTACATGTATTTAAAAAATGCAGATGCCACTTTAAACTGCAGTTGCCTCGACTGTCTAATTCACATTACAACTCTATATTAAATATTATTTAGATTAGAACTCTGATTGTCATAGAAGATTTTTTGTTTTATTAGCAAGGTCCTTTATTCCATTATAAACCTTATCATCATCATGGCAACTAGGCACGGTAATCATAAATCAAGATTGTGTTGCACTGAGGGCTGTAAACGCAAAATGGTCCCTGAATCAAAGAACGTATGGCTTAACTCAAAGACTTCCTTTTTTTTTGCTGTTATTTCTGACCTTTGAAGAGCTTATAGCTAAGAGAAGACATCTGTGTTTCACGACCATGCTACCATGCTCATGTACAGATTTCTTCAAGATCACCTCCCACACCAGAAAAAAGAGCCCAAGATACTATCTGCAACACTATGACATGTGTAATGATCACACGTATATGCTATAAAATGTCTTGAAAGTTTTTCTGAAGACGGTACCAGGAGTCCACAATTGTTTCTGAAATGTGTACTTTTTAGACCCCTTTCCTAAATTAACTTATTCTTCAGGTTAAAACTTCATGCAGATCAAAACTTATTAAAAACAATGGACTTTCACACGTCATTCTTTTAAAAGATAAATTCTCCTTATTAAAACTTTTTATTTGTTTTTTCAATCTAAAAATAATGAGTTAAAGAAAACAAATAATTTACTCACTCTTGTACCATGACCTTATTCTTTGTTTGGCTTTTGACTTTTGCACATCTGAGGTGATACAAGGTCCTGATTTCTCAGTCTCATGCTGTGCAAGATGCTCAAAATGTTCTTACTCCCCTGTAACATATGCAGTGTCATGAATTGTTGCTGCTTACATAAAACTCAGCTCAGGGAATCTGGGAATAAAGCCATGACTTCTCTGATGTCATAAAGTCTCTCTGATGTGTGTGTGTGTGCCCAGCTTTTCAACTCAAAACCAGTTGTGTGGTATTTCCTCTTTCTGGACTTTGGAAGCTCTTTCTTGGACACTGAAAGAGCTTCAGACTGAGGAAGACTGACTGTTACATGTTTGAGAAGAGGCATAATTGAAAACGTATTTCAGATCAGATAACCAGGGAGGATAATTTATTAAGAGGGCCATTGGCATATAAAGATAATTTAGAAAACATGATATATAGCTGAAATGTCTGCAGTCTTGTTTTCCCCCTTGCATATCACAACTGACGGATTGCTAAGATCTGAGTATTTATTTGTCTTATCAATCACTTTGTGCCTGAGTCATTCACTGATGGGCATAATCCTCTGTTTGTGACTTTAAAAGGCATCTCTGGAGGAAATCTGAATTTCAGCAGCAACGAATTGAGACATTACTGAAGGCATCAGGTAGGAGGAAGATGTTTGCACAAGGGGCATATTAATCAACAACTGGAGAAAATAAGCAGCATCAAAGCAATACAATTCAGTTGAATTTGGATTAAATTTTAGCATATTTTCTACAAAGTAGAAGCAAGACATACTGATTGATTCAAAGCATGCAAAACCTAAAGTCCTTTCCTAGAAAATAAATATGGTCTGAGCAAATCAGGAAGAATTTCGTGTGCAGGAACAGTAAAAATTCTATGCTTAAAAGGTCATTACTTAATTTCTGTTACCTCTGTAAGTTTTCCTTAAGTATCCATAAATTACTATCAAGATTCCTTCTCTGCCAATCTTTGCAAAATAATTCCTTTGAAGCAGCATGATTTTAGTTGTAAAGGAATGTAAAGGAATTTGCCAGGGATTTCTTTCAAAGCTTACAAAAATATGCTGAAATTATAAACAATATGTGCACGATTATATAGGATTATAGGATTTGTGAATGAGAATAATGTGTGAGAGAAAGAGGAATTTATCATAGCTTTTTGTTATTTTGCTTCAACAGAAAATGATTAGTAGTTTCATATGTTGTATTCTGCATCTAGTAAAAGCTGGCATGTGAGAAAATACAGCCAGTTTAACACTTTTAATATTTATTGAATATAATGTCTATATCAAAAACTGCATGCTAGTCTCATGTATTATCTAAGATTGACAAAAAAAATAGCAGTCTTTTTATTGAGGATTGATTTAAAGTCAAAGCAGTGTGGGTTATGAGAAACCTCTCCAAAATCTGTAATGGACACGCTTTCTCTTTGGAACCTAGACTAGACTAACTGAGAAGCTCAGGGGATCCCAAGAATTTATCTAAAAACTACCTGTAGGTGGTATAATAAGATCTGGAATATTTTGCAGTGGAAAAAACAGACCATAAATAGCTATATTCAAGGAAGAGATTTTGGACTTTTTTTATTATTTCTGGGTTTATGATAGAATTGCAATGATGTAACAGCAAACAAATACAAAGGTTTGCCTTTTATTGAGCCTAACCTTCTTTGAACTGGCTGAGAAAAACTTCATCCATTAACTTGAAAATAAAAATTTAACAGAACAAAATCAGCTTCCAGCATCGAGCACAGTAAACACAGAGCTGTTTTACTTCTTTATAATACAGGGCAGATTTTAAGGCACCTAAGAGATATTGGAAGAAATTCTTTTTCATTGTTTAAGAAAACAGACACTTTGGCAGGTTATGGACAGAAGGTCCCACTGCAGGAGAGTTTTATTACTTTCTACTAATTTTTATTTTTAATTTATTAGCTACTAGTGTATAAAGATATCATTGGATTCTGTGTCTTTATTTATAATTATTTCTTCTTAGTGTAGTCTGTTTTATTGCCATTTTCCTTTTGTTTCCTCATCACCTGAGATTTTCCCACATGTTGGCTGGCATGAAATTAGTTTTCTTAATTTGTATGCTTGATTTGTCTTTTCTGTAATTTGTATTTTATTGCTAATGTCAGACAAAGAAGGAGATGAGGGAAGTACTGAGAACACAATCCTTCATCAGTTCCCATTGCCACACATAAAGGCAGCAAATAAATGTATTCTGTTAATGCAGTAAAGTCAGAGTCCTTGTGCCTTGAGATACATTAAAGAGACTCTCTAGCACTCCAAGAACTGCCAAATTAGATGATGCCAAGGGAAAAGAAAGAAAAAAGGAATGAAAAGCACTTTCACGTAAAATTCACACTGCATTTAATAAGTATAAGAGAAAAACACATACCCAAAGCTGAAAGTACAGGTCACTACGGCTTGAATTTAAGAGCCAGGCTTTCCACTGAGTGAGTACAAACACAGACCAGGTAGCACAGAAATGGTGAGGACCATGCAGTGATGAATCCCCATCTCTCTGCTTGCTGCTGAGTGAGGGGAAGAAGGGGAAAGTCCATATAAATTATTCACCTTTTGTGTCACAGACCTGCACCTGCAAATGGATAATCCCTCTATTAGTGTTGTGGAGGGTCACATAGCACACACACAAAATGCTGCTCTGGGTTACCGAGGTTTTTTGATACATTGGGTAAAAGCCGTCACCTGAGCACCATTGGGAATCAGGTATTGTGCCAATCATCCTGTCAAGTTATATTTCTCCTAAAAATACTTTCGTTACCCGTATGAAATATTCTGGGTGTAGAGTAGCTCTTTTATAGGCCTATTTCTTCTCACCCAAAGCATGCATTTAAAGAGTGTCTTTTTAAATATGATGAAAGCAAGCAGTTAAAATCTGTTGGCCTCTAGCACCTGCTGACCCCTGTTTTCATTAACAGTTTGTGCATCTCTTTCATGCCTCTTCTAGATCTCTATCCTCATTGCCTCAATATGGTCACATCCTCACATTTTGCCTTGTTGTAATTGTGATCAGGCTTTTGTGGCTAATCTTTACTCATAGGTACTCAAAACCATCAAGAGACAAATTCTCTGCTGACATAAGCAAGGGCAGCAACATTAAATTTGGTGGAATCCTGACTGCTCACTTTAGGACAGTTTCTCCACCCTGAATTTTCCTGCAATCCTCAACCCCTACTTCTCTATGAAGCACATTTTGCCACTGGCAGTGACTGAGGAATTCTAGGTTGGATTTTAAATCTGCTACCAAATGTATTCTGGCTATGCTAGTGACAAGCAGAGCTGCACAAAAATTACCCATTTTTGTTCTGTAAGTGTCCATCTGCAGCAATGATGATTTTCTGCCTAAATATTTAATTCTTCTGTGAATGTGCAAAAATATGATTTTTTTTCCCTCCTGCTGGTTCTGCTGACAAGCAGAACTTTTTCATACAGCTCTATAATTAGGCTCCAGAGTCCTGTGGAGACACGCAGCAGAGTGGTAGGCTTTATATTCTGCAACACTCAAAAGTTGCAGTTCACAGACATGTGCACTTATATCTATCCCACCTCTTTGCAAGCTATAACTAGACTCTTCCATTCCCTTTGGATCTGTCCCCCTGTGTCTAACAAAAATGAGAATTTTGAGTGTTTCTAGCCCTAAACTGCAAATCAGCACTCGACCACTGTGTGAAACTTTTGACAGAATGGAATGGAATTTCAGGTCATCACAGAAAATACCAGCTGAGGAATCTTGCATTGCTTCGGGTAGTGCAATGAAACTATCAAACTTTATATAAAAACATATGACTCTTACGGGTTTTCACACAATTCTTTTCAGCATGAATGTGAATTTTTGTTGTGGTTTCCATCACATTACAGTGTTCCTGATCACAAACCCCAGTGATGATGTTCCTTTCGAAAATATATAGTTGTAAAGAAATAAATCACTGGTAGAAGTTGTATGTGGAATATTATATATTGCTATTGTATAGCCTTTGGTGAAACCTTCAATTTTCCTTTCCTTCAAATCCTTTGATGCTAAAACATACTACTTTAGAGAACATGAGCCTTCACTTCAGGCCAAAGATAGCCACAAACACCAGTAAATTAGCAACATTACTTTTACCTCCTAAAAACGGTTAACATCTGAGATTTCACAATTACTAATCTGCTCTCCAAACCATCTAGAAATATGGACTGATATGATTTTTTTTTAGATTTGTATTGGTGCAGTTTGGAGAAAAAGATTTTCATGTTATGGCTAATGAGAGTTGTGGCTTAATCTTTAGCACTGCTAACAGCAACAACATTTCCTGCCCTTAGCTCATTTTTACAGGTTTAATTAATAATGTAGATGGTCGAGTCTGCCTGCTTGAACTAAAATAATTAGCAAAGAGTAAACAAACACTTTAGATTTCACTTTACGAATGGTGTGGTGCCACTTAAATATTTAACTTTTTGATCCGAGTGACCAATCGATTCTTGAAAAGTGCCAAGTTACACCAACAATCCAAGCAAGAAGGCTGAGCTGTGAGAAAAGGTAGGCTCCTGTAACTGCTTCTGACCTGCAAGGGCTGCAGGAAATGACGTGTTAAAATGAATGCTAAAAAGGAGGGTATGGAAAGGTAGGAGCTGTCAGAAAAGGAATGGTAAAAAAATCAGAGAGGAGCAGGAGAGGATAGAAAGGTGTTTAATTCGTCTCAATGACTAACTGATTAGTTAGATCTGCATGTGAAGTCTTATAGGAGACAAGTGTCTCACGCACTTTTAAATCTCAGGTAGTGATTTATTCCTCTGTATATTCAGGGCAAGAAAAATGAAAAGATGTGCCTCTTAGTCAAATTTATTGGCTTTTTCTTCTAAATATTGATGGTCTGGGGAAGAGGAGACCCAGACCCTGCCAGCAAAGCAGTCAGAGCTTGTGTGTTGGGCGTGCTGAAACCAGTAGTGATCGAAGCTTTGACTTGAGGAAACGTGTACACATGTTCTAAGCAACTCTATACACAGTCTTAAACTAAACATACACTTAACAAACCTTGACTGTGTTTCAGTGAAGCAATCTTAAGTGAAGTCCCGAATGAGTACCTTGAAGAAGGGAATGCTAATTACACTAAATCTTTACTTCACGGCGTGGAATAGTACTTTTGAGTTATAGACATTTTGTACTTCTATCAGAAACATTCAGAAACATGTTCCTTAATCTTAAAAATGTCTTAATTTTGGTAGATTATGTCTTGTAAACCCCAGTATCTCTTTTCTATCTGGTTTTGTCTTTCTTATTATAAAAATCACAAAAACATTCAATATCTGATAAACACATCATAAAAATTTTAAACAATGTCTTTGATTCAGTCAAACATAGCTCCCTTTCAAAGGCATAAAATATTCAGAAAAACAGGTTTCCGTTTGTTTTTTTCAGGAGACTGGATAAAGATGCAACCAGTGCCATGAATAATAGTGAATAATATTATTTTCTGGCTGGTGTAAACTCAAAAAAAAAAATCTGCGAGGTTCTTACTGTGCCCACTTCGATAAATTAGCTCTATTACTGCAGCCAGTGATGAGGCTTCTGAGCTGTAACTCACAACGATTTTCCCTCCAACTCTTTTTGTTAATCATCATCAACCTCAACCCCTCAAGTAGGGGTTGAGGATTGGAAAGAGAGCCTTACCTGTTTTTCATATTTTACACTGAATTTCCAGGGTTGACATAAAAAACCCAAAAATATTTGCTTACCTGTTGTGTTTGGTACAAAAAACACTGCACAGTGTTTAATACGGCTCCCTGGTGTGCCATTTGTGTATGGTTGCTTTCTAGAGAAAGACCAAGCTTTGGCTGTATTTTTCGGTAGGGCATGCTGCCTTCAACATTTTAAAGAAGGTGCTGCAAGTCCTTTGCCATTTGAGTAGGAGAATTTTCCTTGAAGTGTGCTCTGGAGTGGCAGGAGGTTTTGATAGGGTGTGGATGCAGCCTCTGGTATTTAGGAAACTGGCTCCATCTCATCCGCTTGTTGGGGTGGGAGATTTTCATCTTTCAGTGACACCAACACAACAGCACTGAAGCATTAGATGTCTGAATCACTGTCACTGCTTTTTTTTCTCCTTTGGAAACAATCAACAAATCATCACAGTCATCTAAGAAAAAGGGAAACTTACAGGAGCTTCCATGTGAAGTGATTTGATTATTTATGTATTTATTTGTAATGATCTTTGATGACAGCATTTGGGTGCTTCTTTGGCGATGAAAATCCAAAGATGGATGTGAAAAAATGAACATTATATTTTGTTTGTTTCTTTAACATTGTTTTTCTTCTCCAGATTAGAAATGTTCTTTTGATATATTGAAAATAAACTTCCATTCCCAACTGGGTTTTTGCTAGTCATTGCCATAAAATTGAAAAATCTATTTTTAATCCATTTAATCTATTAACTACCACTGGTTCTGAGCAACTAAGGACCTCATTTTCACACTATATCTATTCTTCCATCTGTAGAAACTGATGATGCAAGCATAAGGGAAGGAGTCAGTTAACTGTTCATCCTCTCTTCATGGCTTTTTCTGTGACACAAAAAACTCTAAAACTGGCAGCAAAAAGCGGTTTGGACAGATTACTTTGTTGCCAAGGTAATAAAATCCATGAGCTTTCAGAATAAGCAGATTTATTATATGATATTTAATGTTCATGGCTGACTGAGGAAAAAAAGGTAACAGCCTTTCATGGGAGATAAGGTGTACATCTTTTGGAATAGTTTTGGGTAGTTTGTCACACCTATAGTAGATGGGGTGTGAACCAAGGAGAGGGGAAAAGGATCTTCACCCACGACTGCCAAGCCCAATGCCTCTGCATCCCAAGCCATTATTTCAAATGTATGTATGCATGAGTGCACGGGGAAAGGCAATGTTGGATTTTTTTTTCAGAATCACAAGTAAAATTCAGAAGATTTTGAATTGTGATTGTCACCTTTGATTTCTGAGACATGACTGTCCTCAGTAAGGGAAAGTGACCAGCTAGGAAACAGTCAGTTTTCAAGCATTCGGTCTCAACTGGGATTTTGTTTGTCTTATTTGTAACCTCTGATACCAGTATATAAAAATATGACTTGAACTTTTGATTAATATGTTTTTTACTGCACCATTAAGTTTGTCTAGTTTACTAGCAGCATGGGGAAATTCACAAATACAACATTTTTTTCTACTCTCCAAATACAAATAAACTAGCTTGTGCAGGCATCCTCAAGGACCTGCGTCCTGAAATACATTTATGGAAGTTAATGTTCAGAGGATATTTATAGGAAAATTGAAGTAAATCATGTCAAGGCTCATATTACCAAGGTGCTGAACTGGGGGAAAGAATTTATTTTAGTGGAGATAAAATATCCCTCCAGCCAGAGAAAGGAGATACTCCAGAGCACTGGACTGAACACAGGTGCCTTGTCATTGAAACCTCCACAGTTTGCAGCCTGTCCACTGTGGCTCTGTGAGTGAGTGCTCCCCTTGGAACTGAAGTTTTAGGAGAGGAATTCATAGCACAGTAAATACTGATGATCTTTCTTAACTCTCATCTACCTCGTTTGTCAACATGATGAATCTGTCTGTGCTCAAGGTTTAAAAAGATAATGTGGCTTGCTATTGGCTGTAATGGGGACTTTTTTTTTTAATAGCATGGAATGTTGCTGTTCAGAGTAATTTTATTTCAATATGCTCATTTTTCGTGTAAACAGTGGTCTGTTGCCATTTGGTCACGTACACGATGTTTTGCTACAGAAGCTGTTCATCAAAGTGTTGACATTTCATTTTAGTGCACATTTGGAAAACAGATATTGTTGATGGTGGTGATTGTTGTTGCTTTGCTCTGACTTGGGAAATGCCATATAGCGTGTGTGAAAGCTCGGTGCACTTCCAGGAGTTTGTTCCCAGACAAAAACTCCCAGACATTTTAGAAGGAAAATTAGCCACTTCACCCCAACCTTCTCTCACGCTGAAGTGCCGCCTGCAATAATGCAAGCAGAGTTAAAACAGATTAAAGGAAGCGCTTCCTCACACAGCATGAAGTCAGCCTGAGGAGTACAGTCACATAATTCATAGATTGGTTTTTGAATGGGCTGGATAATTTTATGACCAATATTAACATTTTTAGTTTTGCATGCTAAGTGAGGTATAATTAGATTTCCTGCTCCATATCATCAGCTACAGGGTCACTACAGGGGCCTTAAAGGGATTTATTTACACTCACCCACATATGTTCACACCCATGCACACTTCTGCATACAGTCAGTGATGTATACTAGGGAATTTTCTGAATCATTGTGCATAAGCCAGGAGCTCTAAATAGTTAAGGCCAACACCTACACGTCAACAAGAGCTATACAGAGGAACTGTAGTAATTGAAACACATGTGGAGCATGCAAAAACTGTGGGCACTTTGTCCATTTTTTGAATGGGCAATGGCAAGTCTGGACTCAGTTACAGGAGGAAAAGAATTTGTCTAAAGCCCAGCTTTTAATATTCAAAGGCTTCTGGCAATATGAAAAGCAACACAAGCCTCAGTCAGTACCAGCCAGATGTTGGCTGTAGACACAGTCACTAAAATGTGATTGTGAATTTCATTAGCACATCCTTCATTCTCCTATCATGGTCATTTCAGAAATCAACAAGAATAAAAAAATGGAGGAGCATATAATGGATGCAACTTTTAAATTACTTCTTTTTTTCAGTAATTCTCTAGGTGAAAATTAAAAATTGATTTGAAAATTCGGAGGATAATTGCTGCAGAGAAAGTCCAGGCTATGAGTATGACAAAGTAGCACATGAAGCCTCTTTTTATATTACTATTTTTCCTAACATGCTCTATGTTATCGACACTGGAACATGAACCTACGGAAGAATAGGCTAATTAGTAAATCTATTAAAGGTATCATATATCATTATCAGCACTTTTGGCTACCAGAATAGGATCTTGAAACCTTTTCTATCACTGAGACTCACTGTAGAATAGGAGAAGGGAAAGAAGCCAATTAAAATCTGTATGTTCAGCATGCAGATGCCTACGCCATGCCAAAGGCAAGCAGTGATGACCGGGACGAGCCCTGTATCGCACTGAGGCCACCACAGTTTGACACAGTCATTAACAATCCATGTCACTAAATGTCTTCTTTAGAGAGTTATTTTTTAAAAATAAAAGTACAACACTCATTCTGTGGAAAGGCGAGAGGATAAATTTCGTTACCGGACTATCTATAGTTTGAGCCATTTCCTGAGCTTAAATCAGGGAGGAGTCAGGGAACAGGCAAATGCACAGGTACTTTGCCATAGCATGGTTTGTGGTCCCTGATTATGCAGGAAGGAATCAGCTGCTTGCTGCTGAATGGAGACAGAGGAAGCTTCCAGCTGAATGCTGGAGGAAGCTTCATTGCTCCAAATAATTGAATCATTGAGAGGGAGTCCTCCATTCCACTGCCAGAAATGTACCTGCTAAACAGAAAGGAATGAAACAGCCAGCAGTAGATCCAAGCACTCCAACCTGAACCTCAAGTTTCTACGGTCTCACAAGGTTTGATTTAGTTTATCTCCAATTCCTGTTTCATTCACCTTAGAACTAATAAGGAAAGATGTGAAGTCCATACCTCCAACAAATTAGCCTCTTGCAGTTCACCTCATCTCCAGCCAGCCTGCACACACTGTATGGGAAAGTGTGGCTGTAGGTAGCACAGTCATAACTGGAAAGCTACGGCTAGAGCATCCCCTTTTGCTTACAGTCTATCCCTATTACACAATGGGCATTTTGTTCAGACTTTTGTAATAAACTCTAACTGTATCAAGAAGCTCAAACTAATAAAGTTTACACGATCTTACCTGTCACAGAATGGTAAGGTTGGAAGGTACCACAGACAGTCATCTGGTACAGCCTCAAGAAAATGTAAATTATGAACTGGACCATGCACGTGATATTTAAACTGTCTGAAGAGTGGTAGACAAGAAAAAGGCAGAAGAAGTGTAATTACAGAAGAGCCAAAGAGAATTTTATTACCTTAATGATAGGCTTGATATTAAGAATTATTTGACTATGATGAAACTATTAAAAGTATGTCAAACAGAAAGAAGTAGGCCAGCATATCATTATAGCAAAGTGAGTTGGGAGGGCAGAGAGAAAAAAAAAGGAAAAAATATCTGTTTCATTTTATCTGGGCAAATTTCTGACTAGTCGCATTGAGAGTATTGGAGAGTCAAGGGAAAAGCCCTCCCAGTTCTGTGAAAGGATAGGGAAAAATTGGTCACTATGTAGATATTTTTCATGGAAGAGAACAATTCACCTCAAAGAGCATCAAAAAAGAAGGATATTTGTAGGACAATACCAAGAAAATACAGGAGTAGTGGGTAGAAAATTTAATATATACAGAGATAGTAATTTTGTTTGTTTTGTTGAATCCTTTTGTAGGATTCTGCTCCAGGAAGAATGTTGAGGAAAGCTGTCACCATAGTCAAAAGCCCAAACAGATTGGCATACATGTCAGGAGAACCACTACGAGAAGACAAAAGGATTAGAAGGCATTTTTTATGACAAAAGTACAAGGGAATTGTATATGGTATTTCAGACTACATGGTCTGAATTCTGTTGAACTCTATTCTGTGTAATCCAGGGCTCTTTTTTCTTAAAAAATGGGGCCTCCAAATTAAAAGCTATGTTTTGCCTAATTTCTACAGAAAGCCAAAGATAAAGCAGAGCATCTGGAATGGTATTATGCATATTCAAACAAGCCCATGAGCTTTCACTCTATTTTAATTTCTGGAAAGGCATCTTTTAAAAAGGAAGGACAAGAGTGAAAAAAGCAACAACATGGAAAAGACAACAGAATAATCTAATTACTTTATGTTCCTTCAATTATATATATATATATATATATATATATAAAATATTATATTTTATATACATACATACTAGTTTATAACATCCAACATTTTCAGTTAAGAGAAATATCAACAGGGAAATGGGTTGTACGTGTGTTTGTACTGGGTGTCATTGTAGCAGTGTTGTTTTCTATGTACTGCTGGTCCAGAAGATGATGGCAAATTGTGGAAAGGTTCTGCAACTGATCCCAAATGAAAGAGTCTCCTTTGGAGACTTTCCTGAAGGTTTGTTTTCTTTCCTTCCTTTCTTTACTATTTTAGCACTCCAAAGCAAAAGTCATTTCCAGTAAAAAGTATAAGTTTGTCCTTTGTGTATGAATAGCATAATTAAATTACTTATGCTTTAAAAGATGGAGTTTAGATCCTGTTAAGCAGATTTTTATTTGTATTGATGAATTCATTTGACATCTGCTTACTACCTAAAATATTGCTGCTATCATCTAATGACCAGACATTCTGGCTCCATTCACTGGAAGTGTCATTCAATAGCTGCTCTTTAGTGCTAAATGTTGCATTACCCAGAACGACGGAGTATTATGAATTTAATATATTTTAATTATTTTTCTAATGTCATGATTGAGCATAATGAAGCAGGTGTTCTAGTAAGAGTCAAACACAGTGCATTATCTACAAAGCGATTATATTAAAACAGTTAGAAATGTTTGTGTCTGAAGTGTCTGAAAGCTTTAAAATTCATGTAGGGATATTATCCTCTGCCCAGTCATTTCCTTTGAATACGAATGCATGCAAATTTTCATTTCCTTACACGCAAGAATTCTTCAAGAGAAGATGGGTGTTCCTTAGTTTTTTCTGTTTAATTTGCAAACACTCTAGCATTCTCTCTGCCATTTCTGAAAGCTTAAAAAAATATCCCATAAATCAACGGAAACACTGACAGGAGTTGGACTGGCATAAAACACCGCATCTTGCTGGACACTGTTATTTTTATGAGGTGCTAGGTACATTCACTATGCACTGATTCCACAGTCAATGGATTGGACTGCAAATAAACTTGCAGTTTTAGATTAAGAAGAAAGATGCTCAATAGGAGTAACAGCAATAAAAGACTCTTTAAATATGAGGTACACTAACTGAGTTACTCACTAAGTAATACTATTTGATTTGGGAGATTTAGTCATCCTTTGCAGCAGTGTGAAAACATTCCCCTCAGAATTTTGCTTAGAAATGACGGACATTGTATTTCAGGGAAGAAGGAGAGAAAATTAAAACAGCCCTACCCTTTCATCAAGGTTAAAGGCCTTCTTTAATGTGCACATGCATAGTGAAATGTTGGGGTGGGAGGGAAGGAGGAACTTGGACCAGGTGGGAAAGTAGATGGTGATTCTCTAATAGTGGTGCTGTCAGAGAGCTGTAGGAAGAGGCAAGAGGCCTGAGGAGTGACAGGAGGCTTGTTTGCACATGCCCTTGCGTTAGGTAGGCGGTTTCAAAGATTTAGCTTCAGCCCTGCCATCACAAACTCTCTAGGTAGACCATGGGATACAGCACCATACTTTGCACAGTTTTTGTGATGACTAAGGACAGCAAGCAAAGTAAAAATATCAATTTTTTCATAAATCATATGGTAACATTAAGGTAAATTATATAAATTGCTGCAGGAAATGGGAGGCATGTATTTTTTTATTGAATTTATTTGGGATTACTTTATAAAAAAAAAAAGAGAATTATGAAAGGTTTAAGGGTATTTGGTGAGAATATATAGCTAGGCTCCAAAACCCAAATTCAGATACTGAATATAAGTGGCTTTCAGAAAGGCTAAGCTGCCAGTGGCTCCTTTTGTCTTCCTTCAGTGGGAGATGATGTCTTTCTGCTTTATGTTCTAAATAGGATTAGCTGATACAGCATAAAATAATACACTTCTGAAAATCTAACTTAATTTATTACATCTTTACTACAGTATTTTATTTGACCTACAGCATGAGAGCTCATGCTATGTCCCAGCATGTGTCCTTCCTCTAAATTTTGTTTCTAAAAGCACGGGCAGGAAAGATACTGAAGGAAGGCTAATGGTCAATTACGCTGGGGAGGATCAGGGAAATATTTACTTATCCAAATGTAGGCAATTACTATGTCAGTTTTGATATTTCAGCACATCAGCTATAGTAATTTTCAAAGGAATGCTGTCCATTCTAGATGTCTTGTTTTCATCTTTTTACTCTTGGTGTTTCCCTTTAACACTTCATACACATAGTAACCCCCACCATCTTGAGGCTGTCTCCATCAACCCACTTATTTGATCCCATCTTCAGAAAGATCTCATTCTTTATGCTAATTGTTAATTGATTAGGAGGGGAATTTATACTTGCATAGCAGATCATATCCCAGCAGCCCTGGCTAACTGGGGAGGTCCCAGGTGAGTGGAGGCTAGCCAGTATGACACCCATCTATAAGAATGGCAGGAGGATTTAGGGTACTATAGCTCTGTCAGTCCGACCTTGGTTCTGGGGAATGACATGGAGCAGATCATCCTGAGTGCAATCACATAGAACATCCAGGAGAACCAGGGGGTCTGGCCCAGCCAGCATAGGTTTGTGAAAGGCAGGTCCTGCTTGACCAACCTGATCTACTTCTACGACAACGTGACCTGCTTAGTCGATGAAGGGAAAGCTCTGGTTATTGTCTACCTGATTTTAATAAAGCCTTTGACACCACTTCCCACAGTGTTCTCCTGAAGAAACTGGCTGCTCATGGCTTGGACAGGTGTACTCTTTGTTGGGTAGAAAACTGGCTGGACAGCTAGGCTCAGAGTGGTGGTGACTGTAGTTATACCCAGCTGGGGGCCGGTCACAACTGGTGTTTCCCAGAGCTTAGTATTGGAGCCAAATCCTGTTTAATGTCTTTATCAACAACTTGAATTGGGAGATTGAGTGAACTCTCAGTTTGCAGATGACACCAAGTTGGGTGGAAGTGTTGATCTTCTGAAGGGAAGGTAGCTTCTACAGAGGGATGTGGACAAGCTGGATGGACAGATCAAAGCCAATTGTATGAGGTTCAGCAAGACCAAGTGCCGGGTCCTGGATTTGGGTCACAACAACCCCAGTCTGCACTACAGGCTGGGGGCAGGGGCTGGCAAGGCTGCCCAGTGGAAGGGGACCTGGGGGTGGTGCTCAACAGCAGCTGAACATGATCCAGCTGTGCCCAGGGGGCCAAGAAGGCCAATGGCACCTGGCCTGATCAGCAATGTGGTGGCCAGCAGGACCAGGGCAGTGACCATCCCCCTGTACTCGGCACTGCTGAGGCCACACCTCAAATCCTGTCTCCGGTTCTGGGCCCCTCACTGCAAGAAAGGCATTGAGGGGCTGGAGCGTGTCCAGAGAAGGGCAACGGAGCTGGGGAAGGGTCTGGAGCACAAGTCCTGTGAGGAGCAGCTGAGGGAGCTGGGGGTGTTTAGCCTGGAGAAAAGGAGGCTCAGGGGGACCCTATCTCTACAACAGCCTGAAAGAAGGGTGTAGCCAGGTGAAGGTCCCTCTCTTCTCCCAGGCAGCAAGTGGTAGAACAAGAGGAAAAAGCTTCTAGTGGCACCAGGGCATATTTAGATTGGATATTAGGAAAAGCTTCTTCCCTAAAAGGATTATCAAGCATTGAACCAGGCTGCCCAGGGAAGTAGTTGAGTCACCATCCCTGGAGGTATTTAAAAGACTTGTAGATGTGATTCTCAGGAACATGATTTAGCGATGGACTTCGCAGTGCTGGGATAATGGTTGGACTTGAGGATCTTAGGGTCTTTTCCAACCTAATCAATTTTATGATTCTACGATCTGTGGAAAGTAATTGCACAGGACTTTCTCTATTTATCCTTGCGTCTAAGGAGGTTTTGCTAAGAAAGAATAATACATGAAATGCTTTGCTCTAAGGTCAGAATAAATAATTTTTAGGAATTCTGTGGCTGTTCCTTGTATTCTCAAATAAAGAATTTTTAAAAAATTGTTAATTTTCCAGTGTTACTGTGGAAATGCCGTAGCAGGGGAAGATGGAACACTCTACACCAACCAAAGAGAGGCAGAGTCTACAAGGCAGTTGATGTGGGAATTCTAAAGCCTCTGAGCCTTAGCCTCACTGTCTGTAAAACAGATATGATAGTTATCCATCTTTAAAATCTCCAGTGAATTCATCTAAGGAAAGTTTGTATTACTGAGCCTGAGCTCGTGATGTTTAAATGCAGGTAGAGCCACATCGCTTGCTTTCTGTGACAAGCCAAGTGAGATGCACACTAAGATGGACACCATGGGCTCACTGAACTCAGTAGAAACACTCCCAATGTGTTAATTAGGCTTTATTTCAAAATATTAGCATGTGCTACATTTTAAAATTGGCAGTAACACTGCTTTTTATTCATGAATTCATGTCAAGTGCTGTTTTGTTTGTCAAGGCAGTGCAGTGTTTTGTTTACAGATCAATTTTCTCAAAAGCATTAAAAAGTGTTTGACAAAAGAAGAGAATGTTCTGGTTAAAGGTGGTAAACCTTTTTCAATATGTTGTTCACTGTATTTCTTTTAAAATTTTATTGCATGGATTTCTATTTTAACTCTAAAGGGTTGAAATCACTATTTGAAATGAAAATATGACTGATTTTTTTTTCTTTCCTGTTCTATTTGATTTTGTATTTTACATTTTCAAGTGATTACTTCAACACTGAAAATCTTCCTAACAGAAATTTCATATGTTCTGAGATATTGGCAGAGAAAGTACTCCTGTAAGCAAACAAAAGGCAAATGAAAGATTTCATGTCTCACTAAACAAAGTGAAAACTTTTTTTTTACTTTAAAAATATTTTCTTTAGGTTACACTAATAAGCACCCCGTGACTTATTACTTAAAAGTAAATTAAAAGGTTTAGGAAAAGGAAATATTGCCTTTAAGTAGTCAAATAGCAGATCTTGATTCCCAATTTACTTGACATATGGAGTTGAATGAAATCAGCGTTGTATTTAGAATTTCAGATTTAGATTTTTAAAAGGTGTATTTAGGAAGAAGTTCTGCACAGGTTTGAATTTTGTGTATATACGTACATATACAAGTAGTGATTTAGCTTACATACACATGTAAAAACCTACTCTTTATTTTTCTTACAATGACAGGCTCATGGATGACACAGGAATGAACTGCCATATCTATAATTCAGTAACATAATAAAATCATGCATGTAACATAATTTCCAGAATAAACCTCTTCAAGTCTTTCATTTTGCCCAAAGCATTTTACAGTCAATGCACAGCTACAGCTTGTACTCCCTAAGATGTCACACTGTTTATACTGGTTCAGAGATTGAATGGAAGATGACCTAAACTACAAGAGGGACCAGATGCTGCAATGAGTTCTACATATATCATCTCTATTGCAGTCATATGTATTCAGATCTATTAGCTAGATCTGGATTTCAGAATCATGACTATGGCTCTGATATTTGGACAAAAGTCCAATTCAGTGCCAGAGCCATCATCTGGAGTAAGTCTTTGACTAATGTTGAATTCTGCATAGTGTTGACCACCAGACACTATTTTTGCAACTTTATAACATCTCTTATTTCTTCAAATACATCAATAAATCACAATTTCCATTACGTTTTCTCGGATTTTGAATGGAGAAATGAGTTACTGCATCTTGAAAATATTTTGCATCACAATAAAGGATTAGAGTTTTATTATTTTGCTTTGTTGACTAAAGAAGTAATCATCACATTTCTCAAACAGTAATACTAAAGCTTTGAAGTCTTTTAGTTGATCAACTTCTTTAATGATAGAACGTAAAGTTGCTCATGCTCAGAAACATTTTTTCCTTTGTTAAATAATAATCAGCTATTTTCAGTACTTCCATAATGTACCAGTGCCTTTTTAGTTACTGAGACTTTTAGTACAATTTGCTTTTCAGATTGTTTCATTTATATAGAACATTCATTATTTACATTTAAGAAGAGGAGAGATGATCACATAACTTACACCAAAAGTGTCAAAATAATCATGCTTAAAATATATAACAAAACTTATCTTAATAGATAAATATTTCTAAGGGTTCAGAAATAGAGAATTCTAAAAGAAAAAAATACACATACACTCAGGAATTAATTAATTACTTTTTCCTATTTACTTTTATAAAACTCTGTGAATAAACCAGCTTAATTCAAATTTAGAGTAGTAATTTAAAAAGGTAATTAAAGAAATCTGTATGAAAATACATGTATGGTGTGCAGAAAGCCTCCTAACTATTTTAAACATTTCTTCCATCACAAGCTGTGCAACAAAACTATACTGACTTCAACTGACCTAAATACTATAAAGGTGAACATTGCCAGCAGTTTTGAAGAATACTGAAAGTTTTGTAATTCAGAAGTCTTCGCCTGTGTTTTCCACTTGTGTTGTTCTTTCAGCATTGCAGCTATATACACATGGAAAAACTAAATATTACCAATTGTTCAATACTGGTAGTTTCCCTTTTAAAGCTCTAATACCTTTTCCTATAGTCTAGCTATATTATTTATTCATATTTAATCACTGCAAATGTTGATAAAAAACAAACAACAAAGCAAGTAACATTTGAAGAACGTCTCTTTTTTGCCTATATTTAGTTTATTTTAAAGTACTGTCTGCGCATCCTGGGCAATCATAGCCATCTACAAATGGGAATCTTTTTCTATTTCAAATGTTTAGCCCAGTGTTTCTAAAGAGTTCCTGCTATCCTTCTCCCCTTAAATCAGAGAAAACTGCAAGCCTTGGAAAACACCAGGTAGATGATGGTTCCCTTCCCAGATGGATTTTCTTTCACTGGTAGGTTTTTTGCATTGGCTGTTCTGCTTACAACTGATGTGGTAAGACTCCAAAGAATAAAAAGCAGATCTTAACTTTTTTGAAGAATAAAGATACTCAATTTTTTCCTGTACTAAGAAGGAGAAGTGATGAAATGTATGTTCAAGGATATTTATTGACTGCTATGTTACAGAGCTGGCAATATCATTCAGTCTTATTTTCCTTTAAATGCTGAAGGCAGTTCTGAACAAATGGTATAAATTAAACCAGTAGTGAATGAAATCTACATTATATTAAAAATTAGATTGTTGGTGCTTAAAGCTCTTGTCCTCAGTTTCTCCCAATTTGCTTTTTTCCTAATCAATTTTGGATGACAAATACATTCTTTTAAAGTCTTTTAAATGGCATGGTGATGAGTCTTTGCAAAAAGTGGCTTAGGTAATCTAAATGTAACCTCACATCTTGACAGATATATGCTTATAGTAATTGCTTACTTTGTGTCTTGTACATGGAAAGACTGTGAATCTCAGAAATAAAGTACTATGTAATGAATTAGCTCCAGTGATAACTACCCTTTTTATTATACAGCAGAGTAAACAGCCATTAATTTAAAACACGTAAATTGGAAATCTGAGAACCATATCACTTGCTGTAGTGGGATATATTCCTAAAGAACGTGATTACTTCCATAATTCTTGAGTATATAAGAATTGCTGTGAAGCAGAACAGTCAGACATTCCCATTAAGAGGCATCAACTTCTACCTCATTAAAGGAAGAAAGAATCTGTGGTCAAGGGAAGAATCTATGAGTCGTTCCATTTCTGAATTAAAACCTGAAACAGTTTGAGGATAATGAGAATAAAGATAAATGTTTGAAAGCTTATTACTTCCTATGAAGAAATAGCATATTCAGCATATGTTTGAAAGGGTTGAAACAGTATGACAAACCCTTGTATAGCTTAAAAACTGTTGCAATTGGCCTCTGAAAAGTGGACATGTTTTTAATTTAGGGTACTTTTTAAGAAAGGAAAGAAAGAAAACACCAAAGAAACTGAAACCTGATTCTGTATGTCTTAGAAGAATATGAGCACTGGAAGTTATTAGGCATTTAAAGAGATATTTCATTTTTCAGTTCTTCAGGGTTATTCCAGAGCTTGTATTTTGGTTATCAGTAGCCACCAGTGGGTGTTTATGACATTAGATGCTAATTGGCTGAACACAGAGGAATTCCAGGGAACACAACTCTAAACTCTCCTTTCTTAAACTGTCTTCAGAGCAGCTGCCCACTATCAGGGTTCTGTGCTGCTCTCTGGAGTCCTATGTGGTGCTTCTTTCATTCAGCTGCCTTACCTATGAATTTTAGGATCCCGATTTAGGAAGTCGGGATTGGGCAACGGTAAAGAAACATCTCTCTTTTATATACCAGGATATCTAACTTAGGCAGTTTTTGTATGATCCTGAAAAGTTTCCTGTATAGGTTTTCATTATTTTTTAGAAAGGCAGAACACTTGCAAATATTTACTAACTATGAATTTTTCCCTTTGCAAAACTACAGCTTTACAAAACTCTTTTCCATATTACTGGTTAATATTTTGTTTTATCCCTTTAAAGTCAGAAGCATAGATCACCACACAGCATATACTAGTAAGACAAAATAAAGCAAATGAAATTATATAACCCATGCACTGTATATAGAAAGTCACTTTGTTAAATTTTACTGTAGAATTTTGAATATCCTAAAAATGATGATGCCATTTGGTGAGATACAATGCACATTAGGCAAGCTCTTTGATCAGTCAGTTTTGTTAATGTAACTAGATAGCTTGGATCTGCACACTGAAGGATGCAGCTTCAGTCTTGGACTAGCTGTGATGCCTCTCCTGGGTTTTCTCTTACTCTACTCCTTTAGTATGCAATGACATGCATTAATTTAAATTCAGTGTTTGGTAATGGCCGGAACATGACAGAGGTTCAGTGAAGCTCATTGTCAGAGACTCTAGGATGCATATAGTCCCCTGCTAACTCCTTACTTTTCCAGTCCCGGGTCCTGGCTGGGGGCTGTCCTGAAGATCTCTCCATCCCAGCTCATTTTTAAAGCTTCTGCAATTCCTGCCCTAAAGCTCTCTCCTTTCAAATTTACTGCAAGGGTCTGAATGTTTTTTGCCCTCAGGCTCTATTCTTTCAGACTGATCATCAGGGTTTGAATGAATGTTGCCTCTGGGTTGTCTCTTTTCAGTTGCAATTTCTGAGTTGGAGCTCTTGCTGCCTCAGATTTTCACCTTTCAGTTTCAGTATTTGGGTTTAAAGACCCACTGGCTATAAAAGACTTTCTATTTCAGTATTTTCTTGTGTCATGCTTCAGTTAGATGTAGTTGCATTGCCCTTATTGATGATCCCTCCCTTTTTACACTTCTCAGTATTCACCGAGTTGTTATGCACAGGATTTTACTATTATCTCCACTTCTACTTTCACTCTGTGTTGCAATACAGTGAGAATCTTCATTGATTATTTATTTAAGGATTTTTTGAAATTACTTGCAAGTTTTGCTTGTATTTGAACATGAAAACGGTCATCAGTTTATCTCAGCGATAAACTAGTGTAAAAGTCAATATGGACACATGCAGCCTTTCCGGAAGAATTTTTTGTCTGTTTTCCCCCGGAAGTAATTTACATATCTGAGTGCTGGAAGCTCAGATTGCAAAGATATTTGTCTTTTTTCCCCTTAACAAGACTTGCTATTTAGGTTTGAATGTAGGTATTTAACATCAGGGGCTATTTAACTGAGCCCCTGATGCCTGTTACAAGAAGCTCTCTGAAAATGTTGAATGAGTTTCAGAGGGACAGTGGCTTCTGAGGGACAGATTTATCAAGTCAGTAAAAATGTTAAAAGGATTGTAAACTGATTTATAGAAATACTTGTCACTTAGTAAAAACTCGAACTCTTTAAATCTAGAACTACATTCACATCTACCTTACAATAATAGAAGGGTTGTTGCTTATGGGTTTAAGATCACTTGCAACGGCCCCTTGGTGTATTAATGATTAATTGGAGTCTGTTGCTTTTATTTCCCTTTATTGCAATCACTTTGTCATGTTCCATCGAAGTAAGGAAGAGCCAGGCTTTTAACTTCTTGATCTGTTTAAAAATAAATAAATAAATAAACCTAGACTTGCTAAAATTATTATTTATATTTGTTAACTTTTACTGTAGGTAGTTTAAAAGGGTCATGGGTTGTGGGCACTTAAGAACCTAAGAGTTTTGACAAATATGTAGTTCCCAGACAGTAAGTAGTTATTATACATGATGTGTTTCACAGCAAGTTTCCACGGAAATATGATTTGTATTGCCCATTAAAAGTTCAGTGTCATTGCTCTTTTATCAAGGTAAGCTACATCACATTACCTCACATATTTTATGAGATTTTGTGGGAGAGGAAAGGCACTTGGAAAATGACACTGAGTAGCTGAAATGTAATTATTTGTTACCTCACAGTAATCTGCAAAAGTATCTTTTAATTCTTGAAAATGGAATTTAGACTCCGAGTCATGTATGTGTAGAAGGAAATCTCAATGTCCTGTTTATCCTCATTTTCTACAGAAGTTAATGGTGCAAGACTATGGGGAAAAAAATCGAAAAAACCTGAAGTATTACTAAAATAAATAAATAAAATAGGGTTTTTTAGCTGACATATATTAAGCATGTGATGTGATTTTCCTGCTTGAGTACACAACAAAATGCAAAGTTATTTTTTTCCAAAAATATATTCTGTGAGACATCTTGTGCAATGAGGTTGTATGAATCACTTTCTAATTAAAGTAAGACTTCTCTTTTAAACAATTATTAATACGATTTAGAAGAACAACTAGTGTACATTCAGCAGCATAGTGTCACCAGTATATGAAATGATAAATGTGAAAAGACTTTTTCTATTTGTTTTGTAGGTAAGCTAATTTTACAAAAAATGTTTGAAAAAGGAGTATGTCTGAAATGCTAATAGGTCTTCAAAAATTTTATTTTCATCTTGTTCAGGATCTGGGATTTGAGAATTCAATGTGTCTAACCTTTATTCATTTTTTCCCACACCAGGATATTTGTTAGGTTTATGTGTGTTGGACTAGGCTGTGTTTTTACAGACATCTCTTTTATGATATTCTTTGAAAATACCTAAATGGCTGATATCACCAGGCTTTGACTTCTCATTAAAACCTCAGACCATTGTGCTTGTTTGTGGTATTTTCTGTTTTTCAGGTAATTTTGTCCCAATGATCTCTATTCTGTCTTTTTATCCAACCTTTTGAATTCAAACTCCTCCTTTTATTTATATTCAGTCATTGTTAATAAAAAAAATACTACTTCAAAATGTTCTCTTGGACTCATTGTAAATTTTGAGCATCTGATGTGGATTATCATGGAACCTCTGTTTATCCATGTGTCGTGGTTTAGGAATGGTATTCTCCAATTTAATACACCCACTAAAAAAGCCACATACTGCTTTCCCTTCCTGCCCACTCCAATTGGAGCCACAAAAGGCAAAGATTACAGGTTGAGATAAGAAAAATTTACTGGAAACAGCAATAAGCTAAACAAACAAACAGTAACAGCAAATTGATAATTTACTAATATTAATAACAAAATATTAATTTATATTAATGGTATATAATATAATAATATTAATATATCTTAATGATATGTAATATAATAATTTTAATGATATTAATAACAAAATGTATAAGAAAAAA
>VZRV01004033.1:176564-266304 GCA_013398115.1 Falcunculus frontatus
ATATTAATGGTATATAATATAATAATATTAATATATCTTAATGATATGTAATATAATAATTTTAATGATAATTATAACAAAATGTATAAGAAAAAAAGAAACTATTTACATGGAAAGCCCCTGACAATAAATAAATACTAGACCACTCCATCTGCCAGGTTTTATCAACTGGAAGGAACCTATCTCCCCAGAAGGGACAGAGAGAGTTCCTTCTTACCACCCCTGGCAATGACATGAGGTNATACACCCACTAAAAAAGCCACATACTGCTTTCCCTTCCTGCCCACTCCAATTGGAGCCACAAAAGGCAAAGATTACAGGTTGAGATAAGAAAAATTTACTGGAAACAGCAATAAGCTAAACAAACAAACAGTAACAGCAAATTGATAATTTACTAATATTAATAACAAAATATTAATTTATATTAATGGTATATAATATAATAATATTAATATATCTTAATGATATGTAATATAATAATTTTAATGATATTAATAACAAAATGTATAAGAAAAAAAGAAACTATTTACATGGAAAGCCCCTGACAATAAATAAATACTAGACCACTCCATCTGCCAGGTTTTATCAACTGGAAGGAACCTATCTCCCCAGAAGGGACAGAGAGAGTTCCTTCTTACCACCCCTGGCAATGACATGAGGTGGTATAGAATAACATCCAGGCCCTGGACATGCCCCCTCCTGGCTTCTGCAGGAAAATTAATCCCATCCTGGCTGGAAACAGGGCATTATCACAGAATAGATACAATGGACCAAGCTACTCTGACATAATAAACCTTTATTTACAAACAAGGTCAGATTTGATTTTACTTTGTCTATTATATTAAGGAAATACTATGTTAGGACAGCAGATTAAAAATTATTTTAAGCTACTTTCTCAAGATAAGTGCTTCTTTGTGTTACAATGCAACTATCTCATTCTATGGGCAGGTCTTTATTTGATGAAAACCAAAACACCTCTACTGAAGGAAATTAAATTTTGCTAAAAATAAGGCAGCAAAATTTTCCACATCTACCTTTCTTTAATGAATACAAAAGAGTGGTTGGGTAAAGGCACTACTGAAGAAATGTATTATAGAATATACAGAAAATCTGAATAATCAAATAAAAGAAAAACAAATTAAACTCACTTGTGTTAATGTCCCTCACTATTGCTAAGTCTACTGCTAAAATTTGTGCATATGACTGCAGAGAAATTACATTACTTTGTATGGAAGCAATACATGCAGCTTTTGACATATCTGATTATAATTAAGTCATGCAATTATTATTTATTTTTATAGTTGTAGCTACAACAGTAATATAATCTTAAATATTTTGTCACTATTTAAATATGGTACACTTAAATGTTCTCTGTTAAGAAATGGTATGAGATTCAATGTGTGGACCAAAAAAGTGATGATATAACTTTAACTATGTTCTTAATATACATTGCTCCAATAAGAATTCTTCAAATAGTTGTTTTCTTGGTGCATAAACTTACAAAGATGACAATCAAAGCCAGCCAATAGCAACAATGTATTCTCTTGTAATCTATTATTTACTGTAACTTTACACTTCTGAAAAACGATCCTTTTGATGCTTTTTATCATTTAGTTTCATTCTTACAATAAAGTAGAACAAATCTGAAAATGCTGCTTTAGTAGACTTCTTTGAATCACATGGGTATGTTCATCCATTGTGATGAATTACAAAGTCTCAAACAGAAACATGGCTACACAAACCAGTAAAGATACAGGTGGATACTTTATATGTACTTCAGAATGATTTTTTTTTTTAATTTTAAATTTTATTTTTAGGAATGCCTTATAATTTCACTCTACTTCATTCTACTCAAATAGCTGAGACTTTATACTTTTAAATTTAAATTGTAATAGAACACATTGCCTTCAGAGAATATTGCCTTCAGAAACAGGATAGTATGTTTACTTGTTAACTTCTGCACCATATCTAGGCAGAATCATCAATTTTACCTTCCGGAGAAGTGACCTTTCTTAAGGAATAAGCACTGGAACAAAACATAAATGCTTCTTAGGCAAGGGAAGCTGGAGTTAAATATATTAGATTTTGGTTACATGTGGCATAACCACTGAGACATGGGAGTAAACTTCTGCATTGTAAATAAGTGATACAAAAAATACATTATTTTCTCAATACCTTATAAGGAAGCAGCAGTCTTTCAAAGGTTTAGTACAACACAACCCATGTGCCTTACATTTGCAAATGCTATCTATGATGATAAAGTAATACAAAATTGAGGGCAAGACAAGTCCTGAACTAAAAGGGTGTTTAATTCTGGCCCTTTATTGCATGAGACCAAACTATGAAGCTCAAGTGATAAGCAGATGAACTCAAAACTCACTTGTCTACTTTGTTTGAAAGTGGCATTGATTTGTCCCCATAGCACTTCTGTTTTGTCCAACACTTGTGATAAAGATAAGCTGTTTATTTTTGTCTTTTTGTAAATATCCAACAGCTTCCTTGCTGTATGAATATCAAATATTTCTGTTATATAACTATGTATCTACAGAAGAAGAAAATCTAACAAAATAAGATGTGTACACTGTGAATGTATTTATCTAGGGTAGTTTCCCCAGACTTGCCTTACATATATTTCTAGATCATCATCCGTGTCTCTTTAAGACAGTAATTGAAGCCAAATTAGATGGATCATGTTCTGAAAGTGACCAGCTTTTTTCGCTTCTTTAGAAAGGGAGCCTAGGGTTACCTGCAAGGATATAAATGAATAGAGTTAGAAGTGTGCAGTTAGGTGAGATGAATATCCACCCTACTTGAATGAAGTTCTTGTTAAAAGATTCTTTTAGATGTAAATACTCATTGATGTAAATTAGAATAACTCTATTGACCAGAGTAAAGCAAGACAGTTGGTTATACAAGGAAAGAAGCTATGATTTTTCTCCAAAAAGACAGAAATTTTCACAATCCTGAGATGACCGTAGATAAATATGCTTAAAGAAATGGGCAGTATAATACGTTTTACCATATATTCTTTTTAAACAGAAATTTGAATTATTAGGAAGTAAAAGCATACTTACTGAGAGTAGGAATGAACTGGCATTGAGCTAAGCTTTTGACCAGACTGTTCTCCTTTTGACCTCAGCAGGACACTCTGGTAGGGAAGGAAAGGATTTCCATTGTGTCCACTAACTTGGACTGATTCTCTCATTTCTGTGCAAGTGAACACTGCCATCCTCAGAGGGCAGACTTGGAACACCTCGTATATTAAATACCCCAGGCATGCTTCTCTCTTTTTGAAAAAGTGTCTGTAACTTTTTTCCACTGCCATGATTTCATCATCTGCAAAACAGACCTTTTTTTTTTTTTTTTTTTGGTCATTTGCCTCCTTCTACCATAGCAGTTTGTGTTGTTGTGCCTCTGCGAGAAGAGCTTTGCCTCCTTAATCTTACTACTCTGTAATATATCTTTTGAGGTGATGGTCCCTGTCAAATTAAAACCTGTATTGAACTAGATTAAAAAAATGCTTATCCTCTGAAAATATTGAGGGTGAAAGAAACTACTTGAGTGGCAACCTGAAATGATTAATCATAATAAAATGCATGAATAAAAAAAAATTACTTAATGTATCAGAATTTCAATACATTATATTTTTCATTCAACTTTAAGAGAAAATATTATCGCCTAATCTTTTCGAATATGCTTTTCTAAATATGGGTTTTGAAACAAAAACCCCAGCATTCTGAACCAAGAAAACAAAATATTATCAGTAAAATTTAAAATATGTTCTTCTGGGACAGGTTTTTAAAATGAATTTTTCAAGGCATTTCATTAATGCTTCATCACAAATGTGGGTTTGGGTTTTTTTTTCATAATTTATAAGTGTTTTTCAGGAAACAAATAATGAAATGAAATTTTAAGTGGCAAGAGTAATAAAATAGTTGGCCATAGTAGGATTACCTAGGATTTGTATATCACTGGATATTGATAATAAAGTTAAACTGGCATAATGAACTTTTGTTATATCATCCTGCCTACCTTACTGTGAAGTCTCCTCCAACAAATTCCTTTCTGTACCTGTCTTCATGGTCTTTTTTCTGTGCAAGTGACAGAAGCACCACTTTTCCCCTTTTATTCTAGTCAAACATTTTCTTCATGAGAAGCACTTCAAGATTCTCCTACACCAAATATAGCATCATAGGCAACTTACCATTCAAAAATATGATTCTTGGTTATGTCATGCTGAAATGTACACACCCCAAAACTATCTGCTATGAGTAGATATCCCTTCAGGTATTTAGAGTTAACTGCTGGCAGTTCTCGGTTATGAATAATTCACATTCTTATCAGCATGTCCAGTAACGTATCTATAAAATGAGGAGATTTGTTTTAACTTTCTCTTAAACATTTTCAAAAATCCTTCTTTCTTTGTAGCAGTTGAATGAGCTCTGAAATATGTATATGTATATAGTTACATTTTTTTTCTACTTACATGTATGCATATATATTTATAATGAAAAGAAAAAAGTTATGATTGTCTTTACCAGATGGTGCAGTCTTTGAGAAGATGTTTGTATAACATTCTAGAGACTATGTGCATATTTTAAAATGCTAATATGTATTCTTTGCAGATCAGAAAAAAAATTCCATAATTCACTACGCATCTACTCTGATACAAGTTTTCAGTAAATGTTCAGCAACTTTTCAATACTTGTTGATACAACTGGAAAGAAAACACACACTAAATTTTCATATGGACTGTTGAAGTCTTAATGAGTTGGGCAGCATAAAAACAACAAAAGATTAAGATCTGCCAGGAGAAAAATAATGGTACTATTTATTTTTTACTCAAAACAAACAAGCTATTTAATATTTTATATATTTGCTGGAAATAAACATAAAATTTTTGTTATTCTTCTGGTTTAGAAACCAGAAGAAACTGGTCAAATGCTCTCATCTTGGTGTGGTGTAGGATGGATATACCTCATGGCTATTCCTAAAATCCCAGAATTGCTGGAATTCAGCCAGTTCAGTGCTCTGTCAATCGCTGATAGATATTCTGTCATTGTCATGCCTTATCTCACCATGCTCAAAGCTGTTGATCTCTCAGAAACATATTTTGGCAGTAAACGATTCAGCAAGCAGAGAGAAATATAGAAAGCTTTTTATATGCTCGAACCGGGTGTTAGATATGCAGAAAAGCTGATATGCTTTTTTTCTGGTAGCATCTGAACTTGACTCCCCCTTTCTATGAGCTATGCAGCCCTGTCACTCTTCCTGTGTATATGCTGAGAGACAAAAAACCTGACCGTACCCTTAACTTCTCTGCAAATCACTACTGAGTTTTGTCTGGATTGTACCCTTCCCAGAGGCTGAGGATGTGTCTACAGCAGCATTTTAATTTAAAAATAGAGTGCACATTTTAACTGAATCTCCTTATCATTCCCCTTAACTCTGCTTTGAGTCACACCTCGGAGCAGGCTTGGAGAATACTAACTGAGTTCTTGTTGGATGAGCTACACTTGAGTGTCAGTAGCACACTTAATGCCGTGTAACAGTCAGTACTCATGAATAGAAACTTTCTTCCATAGGTAGAAACCTAATTTGTAAGAAGCTCTTAAATTTTTTCTCAAGCTGTGATTTGTAATGGAGAGGGAAATGCAAGAGCTGCACTAATACTAGTAAGTGACATTGCTGCTGCCTATGAGTCCAGCTCTGTTTTCTTAACCAATGTATTTGTTTTCACTGAAAGCAAAAAAGCTCCAAAAATTGCAGGCCTTTTCCAGCCTTAACAACTCAATTATTATATTGCTTAAAATGAGCCTCTTCATCACTGATTTTAAAGCCACTGGTGATGGTGTTTTCCTTGGGTCTTAATCCTTCCTCATGTGCCTATGCTTTCTCCATTATTCTTGCAATATCAGTTATTAATATCTTAAGATCATGTCAGTTCATTTAACAATAACGCAATGTTTTATTTTGTCAAATCCTTTGCCTTATTTTGCATTTAAAAGATCAAAGAAAACGTGCTGTTAACTCGGTCATATAATGAGCTTTATGGAAGCTCTACCAAGACTGGTGGTATTTGGAATTTTATTTAATGGAAGAATGTGGCATTTTTATATTATATGAAGTGCTTAGCAGACTTTTCTGCAATTTGTTTCCAGTGTGGAACTTCTGAATTTTTTTGTGTTTCAATAAAGTCAATTATTCTGGTTTGGTATCAGACTACATTATAGTATTTATGTAATCTGTATAATATTGTATACATATAGTAACAAAAAAATGTTGTACGTTGCTGTAAAGGCTGAAATGCAACAAAGAAATAAAAATGAAATGTGATTATTAACATACCAAAGCTGGTCTGTGTTTAAGACACAAATAGTGAGAGATGCCTCTGCCTGAATTAAGGTGCAATCAAGATTATATGTCGAAGTCCATAACACAGATTTTATTTAACAATGATTCTGAGGTAGAGAGATATAGAAAGAAGACAGAGAAGAGAAAGAGAGATCAAGCAGAAGACAATCACAGTCCATGGATCCAGCAGTGTCCTGTTGGTCTTTCTTCACCCTGGGCTTCTCGGTGGTGGGGGTCCTGAGGTCATCCAAAGCTATTCCTTATTTATACATTTTAACAAACAAAAGTGATTTCAGCACAATTGCTGAGTTACCTTTCCTTGTGCCTCTTAAATTCTGCATTCTTTGTGTCCATTAACAGCGATACATTCTTCTCCCCCAGGTTTGTTAAGTTCCCTTTAGGTCTGACATAACACCCAGACAATAGTACCACCTTTATCTTGTCTCTATTGTGGGGGCTTATCCACGGTGGCATAATGGGGTGGTGGCATGACGGGGTTCCATGGTGTTTGTGGTCACAGGTGCCATCTGTCCCATAACTTGGGGTGATCCTTCTTTGACTGTGATAGGCATACGAGCAGTTTCTCCCCTACACAGTTTGCCATTGGGAATTTTTGTCTGGATGCATTACCCGGGATGTGCCAGCCAGACTTTTCCTCTATCAGGCCTGGAGTTAGCACACTCCTGTCGCTCCATTCTGTGCTTATCTCATGGAAAAGTCCTTCTGTGGCCTAAAGTGTTTGAGACAGGCATCTGTGCTCTCTAAGTCTTTACAGTATTTTAATAAGAAACCAGAAAAGCTTAAATGATTCTTTTTAACTTTCCTCAGATTAAATTTTTTATCCAGTCGAAATTATTCAGTTTCATTTTGAACAGACCTGATTTTTGAAACAAAACTGTTTCGCCAAGGATTTTTTGACCATCTGTATTTGAGAGCAAAACTAACAACACAGAGAAAGTTTTTTCTAATTGATGGCATAGACTTGAATAATTAATTTATGCCTAGAAATTTCCTACATTTTTACCATAACCATGGAAATCCTACAAGATATGTTGCCTTGACTATTTCTTGATTCTAGAGTACATCAGTAATAACTTTATACATTATTATGGAATCACAAGGTATTGGGAAGGTGGGCTCACAAAAAACACAAAGGAGCAGTGTTCCTTATCTTCACTTTTAAGAACTAATTTAGTTACAATATCTTAATTACAGCTATTTGATAGTAATACAGATATCTTATAAATGGAAACAAAGATCTGTTCTACATGCACAGTTGCAGTGCAACCAGCTGTGTATTTTAGAAGCTCAGGAAGAATTTTATCTAATACAGTTCCTTACTCTTATAAACATTTCTCTTTTGTGTATTTTGTAGTTGTATTTTCTCTGCATTCTCAGGAGAGAGCTATATCTTTTTTTTTTCCTCTATTCCACAGATTCAGTTATTTTTATTTTTTTACAGATGTTGCAAGTAAGAATTGAGTGACGCCTCAGCATTTACAGAGCTACTTGTAACTTACTTTTGTTTCATACTCAGGAGACCTGAACATGAGTATCAGTAGTTTTTATTATATGAAACTGAGAGCTAGGATTTTACTCAGCTTGGAACACCTGTAGGGTACCTAAAGGTATTTGTTAACGTTTTTAGAGAGATAAAGATGGAGACTTTGCTGCAGCTTGCGCTTTGTTAATCACATATTTGAACTTAACAAAGGGTATGGAATTATAATAAAAGTTTCATGACATGATGCACAGTGGACACGATCTATATCCTACTGAAACCAGAAGGAGATTTGTAATTGATTTAATTGGAAACTGGAACTGTTCTTATCAGTTATCCATAAGTAGGAGAATTGTACAAGCTTTTAGATAACAATGCTGATATATTTGACGCTGAGGTGTTCTGCATGTTAATGAAAATATGCTCATGGTGCCATGTCTGCAAATATTTTTTTAGTATTTTTTTATTTACATAGAAGACTATGTTTCTGAAACTTACGAACCTTCCTTTTGTGCTGTCAGTCTGAAGAAATAAGCTTCAGTCATTTTGTATAAATTCCTGCATTCATTGGAATTTACACAATAGCCTGTTCTGAGGATCTTGGCTCCTACAAGAAGTGCATTCTGATTGAATAGACAAGCTTCCCTTTTTTTGGTTTAAAGGAGAGACTCAATTTTTGATAACATCTTGCTTCTGGTATCACATGACACCAGTGCTGATAGATTCATGCTGATAGTCCAACATGCCCTACGCATATGACTAGTCGCATATGTACATGCAAAGACAACACATTAGATTTTCTAGGTTCCGAGAAAATCAGAGCTAGATCACTACTAAACAGAACTGTAGCTGTACAAAGAGCTAGAAGTTGCAATGCCTACACCATGAGCTTTCTGGAGCCTAACCCTGATACTCAAGAACAAGATAAATGAACTTCTCCCAGAGCTGGAGCTCAAGCAAGCAGTCTTTGAGCTTAATGGAGAGGAGGAGGTGATACAAAACTTCCCCACACCTGGATTTCAGGGTGTCTATCACTGCTACATAAGGGAAATTTGAAAAAGTTCACAATGAGGACATGATTGGCTTTCCTTTCCGTCACTTCCTCCCAGTGGCTGTGTAAATACAGTGACTATATTGGATGTGTTTACTGGAGGGAAAGACGTGGAATGAGAGATAAGTATATAGACAGAAAACAGCACCAAATTCTGTCTTATGCCATTAATGATTAATAGCCAATGGCTGAGTCACAAATAGAAAAAATATGATGCTACCTATATTATTTCTTGATATTTAATAATACTAATGAATGGGCTTGAATACTTCTGCTATTCCTATTGAATGGAAGAGGAAAAAAATCTATCATGTCAAGAAAATTGAAGAAAATAAATCCCTCCACAGACCACAATTTTCTCCATCCTTTTAGTGTTTCATATGAAGTATAACACTTTAGAATTAACTGTGAAACAATAAACACACCAGTGTAAACTGATGGGAATCCTAGTTTAATAATGGAAACAGAAGGGACTGCTGTAATAAAGAAAATTTCTTCTTTCACTGCACAGATCTCGGAACATGTTGCTCTTCTCCTTGATAAATGAAAGAAAAATGTCATCAAGGAAGATGATGTGTTTTGAAGAAGTTTTATTGGTATTATTTTGAGCTAGAAGGTACAGTCCCATAAGGTACTAAGCATTTCTGGAAATAAGTAAATAAAAAGCATTCACTGATATCAGATGTTAGCAGTGTGACACAGTATCTCTGCAGGTTCTTATATTAAAAAAAAATAAAATTTGTAACATCTTAGGAAAGTGGGAAAGGACCTCAGGAGGTCATCTATTCCAGCTGCCATGTAGATATGTATGGATATTTCAAGATCATAATTGTCAATTACACATCATCATCAGTTTTCATATAAGTAATATATAAAGTCTTATCTGTTGATTCCCCCTGATACACCCTAAGAGGATCACATATAGCCAGGATCACCTGAATATATTTGGGGCTTGGAGTACACTCTCATTTGTTGGTTTTTGTGCTGCACTGAGAAGAAAATATGAATATTGAATATTGAATATTGAATTTGAATTTGAATATTTGGTTGAGATTTGGAATCAAAGAAAAATCAGAACTTGACTATGAATTGCAATAAACAGACCAGATTTTCTTCCAGGCTGTCAAAATAAAACCAACCTAAAAAAATAAAATGCATTTAGGAAAAGCCAAAGAGTTTGACGCAACTTGAATTCTCTATTAGAAAATTCTACTCAAAAGTGAAGGGAGTAAGGAAATATAGAAGATGAGGTAAAAATTCCCGATATACTCTAAAAAAAGCATAGAATCATAAAATGGTTTGGTTTGGAAGAGACCTTGAAGATCATGTAGTTTCAACCGCAGTGCCATGGGTAGGGAAACTTCCACTAGGCAAGGTTGCTCAAAGCCCCATCCAACCTGGCCTTGAACACTTCCAGGGATGGGGATGTGGGACCGTTTACAGATTAACAGTGATTATTACACTTCACCTTGATCAGGAATTTCTGTTTCAAGGGAAAGGAGATGTTTGTATCCAAATGCAAGTAATTTGGGAATCCTTGCCCTTTAGTAAAAATTTTTCCAGTTAAACTTTCTCAGATGTTACAGTTTTCTCAATTTTCTCTCATTCCCCAGTGAACACAATTCCCTTCACTATTCGGAATTATGTTGCTGTCACGGATTATGTCAATGTTAACCTTTATTATACATTTTTAGTTATAGGTTTTCATTAATGGAACTGAAAACAAAAGAGGGAGAAAATCTCTGAGCAAGTGTGATAAAAACCTCGTTATTAAATTGTTCCTTCTTATTCTGTTGAAGTCTCACTTTATTGTATTTTTCTCTTTCCATATTGTACTCTTTATCTGTATTCTTCAATGGCATTTTACAGAAGACAGGTTTTTATTTCAAAAATTTTCTCTCACACGGAAGGAATTTTAAATGTGACCTTCTTTTTTTTCTTCCCTTTTTTTCCTCATGAGTATGTCTTCATGGTCATGATCTGGAATATTAAATGTGTATGACTGTAGGCTGTAACACTACTGACATTTATTATGAATTTTCAACAAGGAAGGGCAGATGAAACTATTGTACAACGTCACTTTTTACTTGCCAGTCCTTTTGACATATGTCTTACAACCACAGATAAGTGCCTGTAAAATGTTCAGACAGAACTACATGAATTTGGCACACCTATGAGTATAAATCTTACATCTGTCTACATTTCCATGGATTAAAAAAGCTTTTAGTAATTGCAATGAATTAAAAATCTTGGGCTTTTGTAAATTTCATTACAGATATCTAATCTATGTCTGATGGCTGTTGACAATATAGTTACATTTGATTAATTGACATCTTCCTTGAGTTACAGTTGTTTATTAAAATAGTTTTATTGATAGAGAAATGCAGCTACTTCTGAAAGGAGAAATAATGTTCTATCTATGAACTTTAGCAGTAAAAAAGCATGCTGAAAGCAATTTAATATGCGTTACATTTTAGTTTTATTCCTCAGGTGACTTAAATTTGGAAATAGTTGATCATAAGTTAGTTGCCTTCTAGTTTTCTTGAAAATCTAAAGTGGCTTTTTTGTGATTACTGTTAAAGAACTGGAATGAAAATAAAATATCACAGTGATTAACTGAATTCACTGAACTTTTAACTCTAGAAAATCTGCTCTCAATTTCTGCCTTTTTCCATGTCTGAAAATAATTCCAATATTCACTCAATCTCCAGTATATAAGGAAAGGCCACCTGTAATATCAGTGAATTAATTCTGCGGTTTACGACAGCATCAGTCTAATTTAAAAATATTTTTTAAAGCAGAAATGACAGCAAGAAGTGCACAGAAGAATTTAATTCCCTTTTAACAAATGTGGGTATGCTATATGTCACAAAATGATGCTAGAATAGAAGGACTTGCTTCTTACCAAAAAAAACCCTCAACCAATGAAACCTAAAAAATTAATAGAAACTAATAGCTGGAAACTGAAACTGATATAAGGAAAATAAAACACACATTTTTTCTGTGTACTGTGTTTTCTTAGAGTCTACCTCACATAAGTAGTTCAAGACTGCCTTCAGAAGCCAGCAGCATATTTCAATAGCAGCAGCTACTGCTGCTAGTATAAAACTGATTGTGATAACTATCTGGTGTCCTTAGTACAGGTATTCCAGAGAATTTTACTTTGGAATAGATGTAGTGCAGGCCTGTGAACTGCATCGGCACCTCCTGTTCTTATCCTCCTCACCTGTAGCAAGAGCATCTGCTTGATAAAAATGTCTTTGGACAAGTGAAGTATTTCAGCCTGTATAAAGCAAGAGGTCAGGTGATGGTAGAATTGCTTTCTGGCTCTGGAAACTGAAAATCTCACTCACGTAAACAGCCCGTGTGAATACAATCAGACTACTCAGATAGGGGAAGCTGCTGCCCTGCTGAAGTGTTTGTAGGATCAAGATGTAGATAATAATTGCCAAGAATAATATCTTCACTGTAGCCATAAATGTTTACAATGCTGTTCATCATCACTGTAATTATAAGAACTATAAAGGGAAACATCAGAAAAATGTGTAAAGCTCTATTTGAATCATCACTTGGTGAATTGGTTAAGAAAATAAGACTAATGTGAAAATATTTTAAACATCTGCAGATATTAAGTAATTCTATAACCTCTTCCACTTTGAGATATCCCTGTAAGATAAATCTCACTTTAACATCTCTATTACCTTTTAGGAGTTCTCTTTGCATATATAAAGTAGGTATGTAATGTGCTTCAGGAATGTAATTACATTGACAGCCTGCTATTGACACATAAATTTAAAATCCAGAGATGCAAGAGAATAATATGAGAACAGCTTGGAAAGAAAGACAGTTGTGACCAGAAGACAATTGATCAGAAATGGGAACATATTTTTATCTTCATAGTCTGAAGAAGGTAGCTAAAAGGTGAGAATAGAATAGAATAGAATAGAATAGAATAGAATAGAATAGAATAGAATAGAATAGAATAGAATAGAATAGAATAGAATAGAATAGAATAGAATAATAGTTCTGTTGGAAGAAGCCTACACAATCAACTAGTTCAACTGTTTACAGGAAAAAATAGGCATACTATAAATTATAAGGACTAAGACAGATAGTTTTGGGGATAAAAACATCAAAGTCACAGAAAGATTGCAATACTTGAATGTAGTTTATACATCTGCATAATTAAAAATACAGGAAGGAAGTGACACAACAGCAGCTCCTTGGTTTAGCAGCAGTGATAATAGGTAGTAATAATCCTACAAAGGTGTGCAACAGAGTAGAGATTGAGTCCATATTACCTTCCTGATCTTCAGCTAAATACAACAGAACAAAAACACCCATATATTAAAAATGTCACTGGCGAAAATAAAAGCAAAGGTTTATACCAGCTCTGACAAATGTAGCTACAAAAGAGGTGTTGAAGAGAATACAGTGTGAGACTGGCTGGAGCAGAAATGTCAAAAATCTGAAGATTAAGAAATGTTGTCAGAGTAGATATGGAATTTTCAGCAGGAATGGAAGACAGCAGGATCCTGTTGTGCCATTGTGCGAAGAGAAATAGTCGGGGGAAGGTATTGAAGACAATTGAGCAGGAGGTCAGAAAGAGGAAGGAAGAACAGATGATCATATTAAAGCTGAGGAAAGACAAATATTCAGCAATGTCAAAACAAACACAGAGATAAAAAAATAATTATGTTAACAATGAATTATCCATGTGTGGTCAAATGTGAGTCTGTATGTCAGTCAGACAACATGAGTAAATGTACCAAATGAATAGTATATAAGCACTGTTTTTATTTATCTAAATCCTCCAGGCACTCAATAAAGTACTTTTTTTTCTAAATCTTCCTCATCTCTTGCCCAGAGAGCTCTTTATATAATTTTGGCTGCTTTAAAGCTGTTGCTTGTAGAAGCCACATATATTCAATGTTCCGGCTTTGCATCTGAATCTGTGCAATATGGAAAGTGGGTGAGCTTCTTGCAGACTTAGCTAGGAGAGTGAGAGCAGAGAATCAAGCCAAAATTACAGGTCTGGAGCAATTGCTCTGTGAAGAGAGGCTTGGGGGAGCTGGAATTTTTCAGCCTGGAGCAGAGATGCCTCACAATAGACATAATATCAATGCCCAAGAAAACATCAATGATCATCAAGGAGATGAAGCTGGGCTCTTCTCAGCTGTGCAGATCAGGACGATAAGAGACAATGGACATAAACAAAAGTGTGAGAGGCACACTGAGCCTATGAGAACCTTTCCCCCGTGAGGGCAACTGGGCAGCAGTTAACCAGAGAAGTTGTGGAGTCTTTGTTCTTGCAGGTGTTTCAAAACAAAGCCCGGAACAACCTCATCAGATCTCATGGGAGATCCTGTACTGGGCAAGAAGCTGGGCTCCAGCCAGACTGGAGACCTTCAGAAGACCCTTTGGACCTGAATTATCTTGTATGATTAGTCTGTGATTTAGGAAATAACACACTCAGACCACTGCCAGGAGTAACCAAGTACCTGCTTGGAAAACTCCTTCCTCTGCCTCAGTACAAGCTAAATGGTGATTATTAGCTGCTTATTTTAATGGCCAATTTCAAGATATCTGACAATTCTACAATGACAAGGGAACAAAAACTAAATGATACTTTTTTTTTTTTTTGGTCATTACATACTATAGTTCTTTTCAATTCAATTCTTTTGTGCATGTTTTTGAGCACTATAAAAATGACTATTACAACCAGCAAATATGGACACATTAAAATGACCTAATGTCTTCTGAGAATAAGACATTAATGTAACTCTAAGATATATAAAAATTCAGCTGACTTTTTAAACTTACATATTTTCCTTAGAAGATTTCCTTAAATTTAACTTAACTTTCAGCAGTTTTGATGTGAAATAATTTATTTCTACATATGATATCTACTAGTTAAGTTTAATATATCAGACTAGGGAATGAATAATGTGATAAAAAACATCTTGATAAAAATTGAAGTGCACTGGTTTTGAAAAATAATTAGGACCGGATAAAAGCTATTGGAATTACCAAAAATATGCTGCTTTAAATAAAAATCTGTTCTTTTCCTTGAAAATATGTTGTTTACAATACAAATGGTCTGATTTCAGTAGCAGGTATATGTGTTCATTGAAAGTGTATGAAGTAAGTGTCTATTTCAAAAATTATCCCCAAATATTTAAATTTTTATTAAAAAGTTAAAAAAATATTTAAACCTTCAAAATTTTATTACTGCAGTTGATTGAAATTCTACAGTTTAATAACAAACAAAAATTACAGCTTATGAGAGAGAAAAATATTTTCTGTAAATGCAACACTTTAACTGAAAATTCAAAATTTAAAAAAATAATTTCACTCATTATAACATTCTTGTTCATTTTCATTTGTATTGTTCATTTATATGCAGTTTTCCTAAAAAAAAAAAGAAGGTATTCATACCATTCTGAGTGTATATTTTGGTAGTTACAAAATATTTACATAGTAGCAAATAGATAAACAGACTAAATAGGAATAATGAAGTCAAAATAGAAGTTTTAGTTCCTTAAAGTAGTTGATTGATTTCACATATATTGTGAATTCTTGTCATATTAAATGAAGATTAAATTCTCTAAAGACTCTGTTTTTGAACAGGTATGAACTGTTAGAGTATCAAACAGGATGGATTGATACCATTCCCAGAACAGATGATTCATAGGCCAACTGGCAAACACCAGATCCTATAAACCAGATGTCTTTATTTTCCTTCTCATTTTCTGGTAATACAAAGAAGTTCTCTGGGGATATGTGATGTATAACTTCAGATGGGAAAAGACAAATGATATTACACCTCCTATGAAGGAATATTCAAGGAGTCTGGAGTATGGAGATAAACAAAAACCCATTTTTGATTATGGGGACATGGTTACTCTTTAATGTACTACACAGATTGCTTTAAAATGTTACAAATTAGACAAAATATTCCACAGGTGAAACAAAATGTAAATTATTTCCTTCTTGTTAGATGTTCCTCATGGAATCTGAATGAACAGCAGTGACTGAGGCTATGGTGTTTAAGATGTATAGATAATTCCAATAATTTAACTAGTTTTCAGGCACATAATGAAAGAAGATTCAGAGCACTGTTTGCAAAGTACTTCTGGTGCTATAAAAAAGAAACATTTAATAATAGAAATTAGAAGCAACATCTTTATTGCTCCATCCTCACGGTATCATAATGAGAGAAACAGTTTATAGTTCTTAAACATAAAATGGGAGCAGGATATAATATAATTGTTGGAGTGGTGAGATGTGTCCTGCAACACCAGAAAATCAGACTGGAGTGTTTAGCTCTGTGGATGAAGGCATGTGATAACTGTTGGAAGAAAAGTGAGCAATACAGTATGAAAACACCAAGTCCAGAGTTTCCAGGAATGCTGACACTGCCTCAATCAGTCAAATCCAACTTGTAGGATACACTAGCCTTCCTTCAGATTGTCCTGGATATTGATCTGTGACTGCAGTTTGAAATTTTCAAAGATACTGATGTTGTAGAATCATTGATTAGAATAAATAGAACAATTAGAACAGTTTATGTTAGAAGACTTTTACAAAATCCAGGTCAAAGTTCAGATACCTCCCCACTGTGCTGTGAAAAAACTTGTTCCTCCTTGTCCTTCGTCAGGGCTTTAAATCTCCTTTGACAATGCCCAGCAGCAAAGTGGGGAAAGGGCTTTTCTTTCTGTCACCAAACTTTCAAGCTTCTGGCTTTCTACTTCCCGGCATTCTGCATCCTCTACTTGTTCAGGGGCAGCTTCTAGCTGTTGCTCCCTCCACACAATGGGGAGTTCAGGTTCTGCCAAAGGATCCATCAATTCTGTGCCTATCCTTTCTTGACGGTGCGCAGTTTGCTCACCTCTTCCTACAGCTCCTTCAGCTAGTGACTCGGTGTTTCAACCACAGTGTCTCTCCCATGGGGAAGGTGGCTTATGTCCCAGACTCAGGGAGTTGCACCAGACATTGGGGACTGGGCAGATGTGCCAGGAGTCCTCATACAAACTGGCCCTGCAAATTTGTCCCTGCTGTGTCACCACAAGTGTCACACCAGCCGTGGCCGTGCCACACACCACCTCTGGGCATGGGACCTTCTCTTCTGGTCCCACCTTGCCATCCCTGTTTGCTGTATTCTCTGATTGTTGGTACTCCAGGTAATAAGGTGAAGGGTCAAAGGTGAAAATACTGAAATGCAGTCAGAAAATACTGTTGGTCAGAAGAAGAAGGTGTGTCCAGGGAACCACAGAGATGCAGGATACCAGTTCTGCAAAAGTAGGAGCTGCTGCTATTGCTGTTTCAGACAGTGGTAAATCTACATCAGCCACCAAGGATGCTGGCACCTAAACAATTTTAAATTTAAAGGTTTGAAAAGCCGGCAAATTACTAGAGACAGTAATTAAGTCTGTGAGGATGTGTCCTATGTAAACCCAAGTTAGTGCCAGAAATACCAAATTCGCATTTTCAGTCCTGTATATCTAAGGATAAATTATATATATATATATGTCTATATTTAGAACAGTAGACTGAACCAGAGATCAAATTATTTGACTAGCACACACACTTTCTTGAAATAATTTAACTTTGTAAATCTCATGTTGTATATCTTACCCTTTCTGGTGAAATGTGACCACGGGTCCAAGCCTGTCAGCATTTTTGGATATGGAAACATGTTTTATTCAAAATTACTGCATGCAGTAAATATGAACTCTGTATCAAACTTTTAAACACCTCATAAAAACAAACAAACAAACAAACAAAAACAAGAAAAAAGAGAAAGGGAGGACTTTCCCCTTTTGACAACTCCTGCAAACTGTGAATATGAGTATTCAAAAATAATTAAATGTGTGTTAAGATCAGCATTTTTCTCCTTTCTTTGATCTTGGGGTTCTTTTTTTTTCAGTTTCTGCTCAAAAAAAATCTAGCATAGGGCATTGGATTGTGTTTGATTTGTAACTCATTTTGAAGTTTCAGTCTCTCCTCTAGGGTAATATTTCTGCTTACTAAATTTAATGCTTATTCTCCTCTAGAGAAATGAAATTTCTATTTTTTTTTAAACTCTCATCCTCAACACTAAACCATGACATACAGAAGTTGACTTCTGTTTTTCCATATTTTTTTAGTATTTGTGTCACTCTTTGCACAGAAACCAAATAACTATTTTGTTAATTAGCTCCTCAGCACCAACAATACATTCACCTATATTTTTCCTTTCTCAGGTCTTACAGGTGCATATTTTTCTATTGGACTTTCCCAGAAAGTATTTGAAATGTTATGTACTGTGCTCTGTTCCTACCTGCTGAGGCTGGTGTTCCAGTTTTTCTAGATCTAAGTGAGTGTAGGAAGAAAAAAAATGACAAGGTTTTTTTATTCTTTGCTAATTTCTATAAAGACAGTAATACACTAACCTCAAAGGTAAAAATTATCTTCCAATGACATGCTAACAACATTGTTCAGTGGAGAATAGAATGATCTATGGGAACTCTTTAATGTGAATTTGACAGTGGATTTTATTACCTACCCCTCAAAGCAGATCCTAGCTGACATCTCTCTTTACTACAACTTTAAGGAAGACCCAGAAATTTTGACTAAAGGAACAGAACAGGTCTGGGCGTAGCATACTCAGATCCAGAGCTGTAATCTCTTCTAAATGCCTGGGTCTGAAGAAGTGGTCTGCAGTAAAAGATAGGAGTATAAACCCTAGGAGGAAGGCTCTTCTCTTAAAATTCCAACACAGAAGACACAAAAGAATTCCTGAACCCCTGCAGTGATGGGAGAAAATGTGTAAGAAGTAATGTCAGCTTTGATTTAAATTAAAAGAATGCCGTAGATCAGTTCACGTATTTTTGAAAACGAGCTTAAAACAGAGTAACTGCAAATAGCTCAAGAGAATTTCAGTAAGATATGGGTAGAACAGGGTGTTTTTATTACCAGAGCAGGTAAAATGAAACTCCAAGCAATAGATATAATATTCATTGTGTTCCTCTAAAGATCTTTAAATTTACTACTCCTTCTCAATCTATGTGTCACACTGTATTAATCAAGTAATAATAAGATCTTTCTTCTGTATGATTTCTTTCTTTTACTAAAATTTTTTTGGGGTTCAAATTTTTGTGGCACCAGAAGTCCCCACAGTATAAGAATTGAGAATGAGAAGAAAAAACTACATCTGAAAGTTCTTTGTGAGGAGGGAGTTTTTCTTCTGTTTTCACAGGGCCAAGCAATGCGTAAGCCCCAGTGGAAGCTCTGAAATTCATATTTCTTCTTCCAGACTCCATCATTTTAGTTTCTGATTTGCCTCCAGTACCTTTTCTGCAAAGTTGAATTGCTGTTTCCCTTTTACCGAGCGAACCAGGTGAGCTGTTGGCTTTGATTAGAACTTTTTAGGAAGACCACTGAACAAGTCCTTTGAAACTCTGGGTTATGAACATGCAAACACAGCAATCTATTAAATGATCAATAGCAATATAACTTACTGAACACTGAGCTTCACCAAGATCTTGGCAGAGAGTGGAAGAGTATCACTTCAGTGAACTCAGGGGTGGTACACTCCAGCTGAAGATGCTTACTGTGGCTTCCTGTGTTCACTGCTCAGTGACTGATTATGATGAAGGGCCCAAACAGTAAACCAGTGATATTTTTAATAGGTCAGCTCAAACACATTCATCTATCAGAAAGAAAATTACCTTGCTAATACACCAAATTTGCTGCTTGTTTAGTTTGGATTTTCTTTCTACAAAGAGCCCTCCCACAAAATTTGCCTACAATTAAGCAACAACCAGAATAAACATGATGCCAATTGTTATATTAGAACTTGAAGATCTTGTAAATCCCAAAACAGATGCTGCTAGTCTCAAATAAAATTTGAGCAAAGCTAATCCAAACTCATTTAAACATTGTTGGTGCTACAGTCACTTTTTAAAAAGCCTACATTTGCCTTGGGAAGATCCTGGTATTGTCTCGTTACTGTCTGAACATTTATCATGATACTGTACCCTTCTAAAAGATCATGAAAAGGAAGGGAAGGAAAAAATATTACCCCTTCTGATCCAATTCCTTTCTACAGCTCTTACACAGAGCCAATATTGGCCAAGTTTGCCTTTTAATGCTTTCTCTGTAAAGTATTCCCACAGTGGACAGAAATAAGCCTTTCAGTCTTACATTTTAGGATAAAAATGACCTCATCTGTGCTGATGCATATCAGCTGATTCTCATGGTCATCCTATATAAGAAAAATGTGATACAATTCCTAAACTGTAGCATAAGCATAATAGCAGTCATATATTTATGTTGAATTAAGAATATTTAACTCACATTACTGCAGTCACACTTCAGTCAAACGACATACGGGGCATAATGCAGGTTCCTCCATCCCATGTCTGTGCTTGACTGCTAATTTGAAATTTCTCATTGCATTCTTATGATCTTGCTTCCTGTCAGACTGACAGCTACATATCATGTAGGAGGAAAGCTAGATGAGAAGGCTAATTATGAACTAAGGCAGCCAGGAGAGTGAGAGAGAGAGAAGGACTATTTTATTTTTTAATCAATATTATATTTTCTCTTGCATCACCCCCAGTAGATTGTGTCTTAATGAGATTCGGTCCTAATCAATGCACATCTAGCCAAATTAAAGGTCAGATACTGCCTGTGTAGAGCATGTAAATCACAGGGAAGTCTTTGAGATGTCTTCTCCTCCTTTATTCCTTTTCTACAGAGTAGCAAAAGTCAGAAAAAGCATAAGTTCCTTTCATGGAAGAGAGGAGGGTGTGCCTTTTTTTTCCCAATTTCCTGCAATGCATGTAACTCAAAGCAGCAGAAAGAAGGCCAGCTCTGTTCCCTGTTCTGATTTTACTATGTTTTGCTGACTACCACTTTTTTCTTTTCTAAGGAGCTATTCCATATGTTTCTGCTCTTAAGTGTGCTCGATACATTGATCTCCCAATACAGTTAAACACTACTCACAGTGCCCTCATATTTTCATATATTTTGCATAACCTCCTATCTTGCTACAGGGCATAAAATACATATTTAGCATTGTGCTGTAGAAGAAATATTCTTGTGGTTCACAATTCATCCTTTGCTGTTTCTCAGACACTTTGAAAACATACACATGCAAAAAACCCCAAAGGTTACATCAACAAGGCCCCAGAAACACTATATGTTAGAGCAGAATTTACCCAGGTCAAGTTCTATGCTTTATAGATAGACCATCTGTTCTAGAAATACAATCCTTAAGAGAATAATACACATATTTTCCATGCAAACTGGATTAATCTAAGAAAGGGTCTCATGATACCTTTAAGTTCTGTATCAACCACAACCTAGCAATATGTCATGAGTGGGTTTTTTTCCCATTTTAAAATTCTAGGAATTTTGAGTTCGTAAGCATAAAAAATTCAATTTCTAGTATATGGTATATTTGTGGAATTGAAATCTTTTGCTTTGTTATTTTGTTAATCTGCTTTCTTCTCCTGATTTAAAATTGTACACCATCACCTGTTTATACCAGGTTCATCATACTAGAAACCTGTATGACTGGTCCTGATGGTTATAAGGCTGAAAGCACAGGTGGAGACATGCATTCACGGTCATGAGACAGAGAAGTTTAAGAGTTTTCCCAGGCTATGAGTCTGTGTAGAAATGTGATCAGAAGCAAGAGAGGTTTATGGCAGAAATCAAATTATAACAGGAATGAGAAGTCAAAAGCAGGTGTCAGAAATCACAGCGGAGCATGCAAGAGAGAAAACCAAGGAAAAAGCCCCAGTGGCACAAAAATTAGCCAATAATCTGTGCAAGGAGCTCCCATACGCTGCTAAGAGACACTAACCATTCTTCCTGATCAGTAATGCACCATTTCTGTGGACTCTATCAGCACTTCATTTCTCAGGTTATCAGGACTTGGAATAAGAGCAGGTGGTCCACTGCAGAGCCACATTACTGAACTTGCACCTAAAAAAAGAACAATTTTTTCGTTACTGACAACCATTATATAAATTCAATGATCTTTCATGCTTTATTTTCAAACCAGTAATGGCTGATATCAATAAGGGTAAGTTCGGATCCCAAAACAACGAGGTAAATCTATAAGAATATAAATCAGTTTGCTTATTTGGGTCGCTCAGAAAGTGACTTCAGTTTTATGTCAGAAAAGACTTAATCAAAATGAGCTGCAGTCCAACTTTTCCCTTCACAATATTAAATGGTGAGTAGAAAATGGAAAATAATTCTACTACTATCAGTAAAAAATAAGAACAGTGTAGATGTGGGTTTTCTTGAACTTTTACTAATGAGACAGCTAATGACTACTGCTAGAAAGTGTGCTGAGCTTGCTTACTGCAATTTCGCCTAAAGTTAAGATCAAGTTCAGGTCTTGCTCGGGAAGAAGCACATTAGCTGTGTATAGAGCGTGTAGTTCCAAGAACAGATTTCTATTTTTGTCTCCTGAGTTCAACACATCCATTTGTTCACATTTTACTTATCTTCATTGCCACCTTCTCATCTCCTGAGAACATTCAGCATCACAGTTTTGGTGACAGCACAGGGATCAAACAAGCCACAGAAACGAAAGGATGTTACTGTCCAGACTGCTTTGCTTGATTCTCAGTTTTCTCTGGTTTCACCTGCCGGATAGCCATCTGCCCAGACGGGAGATAATGTACTGGGATCTAAAGCAGAAAGCAACCATCATTATTTCAGATTTCTATTTAGGAACTGCAACTACAATGATAAGGGAGTGTTACTCCAAATTGGGCAGTGTTACAGATCTCTTCTGAGCAGATGGGCTGCAAAACAGCAAACTTTGCGTGGACCAGCTGCAGGCTTTCATAACAAATACAAGCTGCTGATAGCAGTCTAGACAGGCAAAACAGCTAGAAAACACATTTCCATAATATAATAGCCTGTTGTAGAAATGAAGATTGCTCCTTGGCATTCCTACTTAAATGTATGTGCTTATTAATAGAGCTAGATTGTTATATACTCACATACACTCCTATACCAGCCTGTGCTAGTTAACGCAAAATAGATGTAAGATGCTACCAAAGTAACTAGCTAGGAATTGAATATCACAAACAGATTTTTTTTTTTTCCTTGTTTACTCAAAGGAAGCTGCAGTTTTCTCAAATTCAAATTTTTAATGAGGAAGAAAGTCCGAGAAAAATCCAAATGTCATATGTTGGTCAGTTAAGCCCAAGAACATTTAATTTTTAACTTGTATAAAGCATTTAATCTCAGAACATCAAAAAATTTTAAAACTGAATTTTCTTATCAGTACTCTGCCTTATAAAAACTGTGAATCGCTTGCGGTTTTGAGGTGTTTTCAAATTTTTCTTCATTGTTTTCTTTAATTCCATATGGCCAGCAGAAATTCTGTATCTCTCAAGAGCATGCTGTAGAGCTTCTGCTGACAGAAATACAACTTCAATACCATTTCTTGAGAAATGCAACTCTGTATGTATTAGCAAAGACGAAAAGTAGGGATAGCAGAAACATCAGAAGAGATATTTCTCTTAGCAGTGTGATACTCAAAATATAGCTTAATATTAAACCTGATTCTAAATGAAACATAGCAAGACAGTTTACTCATTTTGATTCAGAGAACTTCGAAATGTTTAAAAGTATCTTATTGAAATATGTTTTGAAGCAAATTTATTCAGAATCACTATTTCAAGAAAAAAGAAATCATTAGAAATGTAGAATCTTACAGAGTTGGGATGAAAACTAACCTTAAGATCTGGAGTCTCAGAGTTTCACAATCTTGCTACATCAGTCTGATTTAGCCGATTTTTTTCACCCTCTGCAAATCTCTTATCATTTATAACTTATAGCTAAAGGGACAACTTACGAGGATTTTGTAGCTCTCTTATAAGTAATTTTTTATTCTGAGGAAAATTCAACAGAGCTGACTCCTGTCCTGAATATTCTCCGGATCTTCCAGCACAGAGAAGAGATGTCATAGCCGAAAGAAATCGTTCCGTGGGTTACTTGCAGCGTAGGAACATGGTTTCTATTTTCTCCAACTCTATATATACTTTCAGGTAGATTGTGATATTTGGTGATATTTCAGTTAATTGAGTTAATTATTTAAGTAATGCAGATAAACTGAATCATAAATTCCACAGACTCCGTGTTTCTTGCATGTAGAAACTTCTCTCACAGCTACTTATACCTTCGAATTTGTGCGATGTGGCAGCTGTGTCTTGTGTGTGTAGGAGACATGGCATTTAATACAGCTGATCTTTAACCCAAACACTATGAAATAAATGAAAAATACAAGCCTTTGAATCAAGCCCTTAGTCCCTGTTTTTAAACTTCAGAGAATTAGCTATTAAGAGATAAGAGTTGAAAAGGCCAGTGTATATTTATGATAATATGTTGTTGCAATACTGAAGCAGTTAACTTATCTTTTTGGTAGAGTGTTCAGCCAGGTTTCAGTGAGTTGTTTTCACATATTCAGCATTGAAAAACACGTGATTCATTTTTGTCCCTTAATTCAAGAAAGGAGAATGATAAGCAAAAGACATATTAGAGTCTAGATTTCCTCCAGGTCCTATGATGCTGAGAGTTAGGATATTTATAAAGTGGATTATACAAAAATATTCAAACTCTCTGTCCAGATGTCTTTTAAAACTAGAAAAGAGAAAAGACTGCTGAGAAAAATACAGTGTGAAACACTGCTTTAATAATGCCAGATGGGAAGAATCATGTTCAGCAATCAAACTGATTTTGCAGTTTTGTAAAAAGAGGATAAAGAAATGTGACCAAAACCTCGAACTGCATTTATATCAAACAAACAAAACCCTATCATAAAGTAAAAACTCATAAATGTCAGTCCTTCATTTTCCTTTGTTCAGTCCGTGATAGTTCTAAACAATTCTGCTTTTAACATTTTCTGAGTGTCTTTTTTTATATTATTTTGTATATAATATTGAGCAGATCTGTGACCAATTCCATAGCTAACAGAGAGAAAAGAAAGAAAGAACCTTGATTAATAAGAACAGGATGGAAAAAGTTCTAGTTTTTTAATGTCTTTGGAAAAAAAATTATTGCTACAAAATCACACAAATAGTTTTACATGTAGATAACATTTTAGTGTCCTAGGAAAGTTACTTGAGCTCACCTGGCTTTTCTGTTTTGTTTTGTTTGAAGATATTCTTCTATTCAGGCTAATGATTTAGACTAAAAATTATTTGCGGTATGAACTCCACAATATTTTTATTGGGTTTTCCTGTAATAAAGCAAGTGTAGTCTTCTGCTACTTTCTAGTTACATAACCAGGGATGAAGAGTTAATTAGGATGTAAGTACTTACAATCATTCAGATTTGTATAAGCAAATCTAATAACTCAGTGTTATTAAATATGCTTCTGCAGTGTTCTTGAGCATCAATCACAGAGAAATAAAAGGGGTGAATATTACTTATTTAAGTCTTTCAGATTAGTATAAATAATGCAGTGAGAAGAGTGCAGATGGAAAGCATCACATGTTCCCTGCCTCTTACCTCTCCTATGTTTTTTTTTCAATGCCTCAAAAGAGGAACCTGCCACAAAGAGAAATTTCTTACTTGTTTGGAATCTCTCTGAAGTCAAGGGGGAGACTCCACTGTGCCTCAGCGAGTCAGTTACTTACATGCTATGAGAGTGATGTCTGACTTTCAGGAGTTTGCATCAGTGTACCTGTGAGAAAGGAAAAAAAATACTGTGAAAGAAAGGAGAATGAAAACCTGAACAGTGAATTTCCTACCACTAAAGTGGAACTTTCAAAGCATGAGCTGAACTTTATAATTCTCTCAGTTGGATGTACTGTGATACCGTAGTCCTTTTCCCATTTTAGATGAAACAACTTTTAGCAAAAGAAAAGAAGCAGCAGGATTCAGGGGAAATACGATTTTTTCTATTCTGATCTCAGCTTCTGCGATAAAAACACAGGAATAACCGCAGCTGGCTCTCCAGGAAGCACTTAAATGCCTTTGTTTCAAGGCATTCTGTATTTAAGTGCCCCATAGATGCCTTGCTATTATCAAAGCATGGAAAAATGCCTGGGAGTTATGTGACAAACACAGTTAACCTGCCTGAAATGAATGATTCCTAAAACTCAGGGTAAAACTAAATGCTTTTTCAGTTGCTTTGTTTTCTAACAGATGCTGTTGTTTGAATTGCGTGTTTGACTCTACTTATGTTAATTAGGCATAACTCTGCATCTGAGTCCCCCAGGTCAGCGTTTTATATCTAACATTTTTTCTGTCGTATTGTTGGTTTTCAGCCACCGCTGTACCACAGTCAGTTTATTCACATGCAAGGCTTATTTGCCATAAGCGAGCAATTCAGTTTCATTAACAGACCTTGCCCCTGACAAACGAACAGCTGTGGCACTCCCAGTCCTCAGAGCACCTGTGACTGGGTTTCTGCATGCCTGGAAATCACTGTACATGTTTTTCCCATTTAGCTCTGTAAATTCAGATCTGGCTGGCTATGAGAGTAGCAGCACCGACACATGCATGAATTCACTTCTTTGTAGGACAAATGCACCATTCTAGGAATGCTTTTCCTGGAAATACAGTTAAGTGACTCTGCATAACTACATATCTTCCTACTCTGGAACATCATCTGATCACTTACAACTGAACATTAATTTGTCAGTTCTGGTACCTTACAAGCAAAAAAACCTTTGATATGCACAGTTTCCTGATCATGTGTGAGATCATTACAGAAGTCATAGTATCATAGAATGGTTTGGGTTGGAAGGGATCTTAAAAAGCATCTAGTTCCAACCCCCTTGCCATAGTCAGGGGCACCCTCTACTAGATCAAGTTTGTCATCCAAACTGGTCTTGAACAGTTCCAGAGATAGGAAGCTGTGGGGTAGCTGTGGGGTAGCCACAGCTTCTCTGGGAAACCTGTGCCAGTGCCTCACTACTGTCACAGTAAAGAATTTGTCCCTAACATCTAATCTAAACTTACCATCTTTCAGTTTGAAGACATTCACCCTTGTCTTATCACTACATGCGGTTGTCAAAAGTCCTTCTCCAGCTCTCTTGTAGTTCCTTTTAGGTACTGGGAGGTGCTATAACATCTCCCTGGAGCCTTCTCTTCTCCAGTCTGTACAGCCACAGCTCTCTCAGCCTGTCTTCACAGCAGAGGCGCACCAGCCCTCTGGTCATCTTTGCAACCCACCTTTGGACTCCCTCCAGCAGGTACACGTCCTTCTTTTGTTAGGGAGTACAGAGCTGGATACAGTACTCCAAATAGGGTCTCACAAGAATTGTCACCTTCCTTGACCTGCTGGCCATGCTGCTTTTGATGGAGTTTTTTTGATACAAATATTTGTGAAAGAGTGATAGTGGAGTAAAACAGAACATATGAGTAGAGATGTTGTGAGAATAGGAAGAGGTGTCTCAGCATCCTGGTCTTTTGGGGATAGGCTAAAGACTAGGCATCTTCTTGAAAAGCCAGTAAGAAGGATAGTATGGGTAAAAGGAAAGGACATATCTGTGATTCAGGGAATGAGAAGTATTAACACTAGAAAGACTCTTGCATCAGAAAATGCAAAAGAGAAGAATAGTGAGAGAAAAGTTTCTGGAAGTTACTTAAGAAAAAAAGAGATTTTGTGGGTTTTGCCTAATTTTCATTTAACTGACAAATACAGATTTTTAGATGAGTCAATACAAGGTACTTAAAAAGTATATTTTGAGGTAGCAAATGACATTAGTGGGTTTAGTAGAATAAAAAAAAAACCAGTCTTGAACCCAGAAGGGATGTGGAGAGCTCAGTAACTATTGAACTGAAGCTATTCTGAGGTCTATAGATACTAGTTTGTGATATATCTTAGTTAATAACTTTGTAGTTCTGATGCTTGTCTGTTGTTCAGTTCAGGAAAGAAAAGTCAATATCCTTCACCAGCAATGGTGTGAGTCATACTCTTTATTGGAGGAGTCAGTTATGTGTGGGAGTGGGACCTAAATGAATGTTTATTTGTGGAAAAACAATTTTGTTGTTCAAACCTAAAATATATGCTCTTTCAGAAGCCAGTTAGAGATGGCATTTTAAAGTATTTTTGTTTTCTATACAAAGCCTCTAGGAAATGACTTTTATGTGTCAGAGATCATAAAATGGTACCATTTCATTGCAAGCTCGTTTTTTTTTTCTTAACCATAAAGAAAAGGTCTTTTAGATCAAAGCTTTTAAGAGACACTACGACAGATAACAGAGAACAATCTTTCTCCCTAATGTTCCATATTTAAAGACACTCACTGTACAATTTCCTAGAAAGCTAAGATTTTTGGAGAAAACTGATTAACTTTATCTTGATTAGATCAGCTTCTAAAGTTATAAAGTTGAGGTTATAAAGTTGATGTAAATTATATAAACCACATGAATTATGCTGACAAAATGGCCACCGTTTTCACTGCCCCTCACTATCCAAATCCTATAAATCAAGCTGTCTGCTACATCCAGGCACAGTTAGGATAATTATCTTTGTGAGCCATAAATTAAGGATCACTGCAAGTTATGTAAAACCTTGTTAATTTCACCTTTCTTTTACTAGTCACACAGTGGGGTTTTTTACAATAGTTTTAAAAAGTAAAAGAAAACTTCTAAAATATTTATCTATCTAGTGGAAGCGTTGTAATTACCATAGTTTGAACTTCTCAAGTTATTTCTGTTTAAGAAACAAGGGAGTTCTTTGGTTTATTGATTGAATTAAAAGCTAGTTCCTGAAGAAGATATACTGCTATACAAAGTATGGATGACTGAAGTGAGACTCTTGAAGAAAGGGTTACGTAAAGATCTCTTCTAGAGTCAATCTGTCTATGGAACAAATTGTAGATGGTGCATATTTGACACTGTAGACTTTGTAACACTGAGAAACCTGCTCAAACTTTGAGGCTGGTGCTTCTCTGAGTGGAAGGGTTGGATCAGGTGATGATCAGAGATCCCTTTCATATGTGAATCTAAATTATTAAATCTGGGGTTGATGACTTGAGTTTTAGCTTTAAATTTCTATATTTTTCAAATCCTGTATTACTTACCGTAAAACTCAGCAGCCTGCTGCTGCTGCTGCACTTTCATGCTAAGATACATGTAACGAAGTTTCTAGGTTTGCTCTCCAAGGACACCTAGGCCATCCTGGGCCCAAAATGTGTAAACCAACATCTTAGAAAGGGGGGCTGAGCTTAGAGAACTTACATTAGTGGCTAAAATTTTAATTGGCAAGTTTATGCTGATATGCAAATGAACCAAACCTATAAAAGTGTGAATAACTCGTGACTTGTTGTCCATCTTGGGGTCCATTTTGGCAGTAGCCTCTGGTCTCCCCAGGGTGTACCTTTGAAGGCCTTTTAAATAAATACCTCCTTTATTCCCTTATTCCTGTCTAGTCTCTGTTTCCAGGTAGCCACTTCAGGCATCAGGGTGTTAGGGACAACTTTCACCAGATATTTTGCCCGTCCTCTCACTGCTAGGGAGGATTTACTGTCATATTATCTGATTCAGCCAAAAAGCCACATCTGATTCCTCACTTGTGCAACCCACTGTGCAGAATTCCAGACTCTTAGCAGCCAGGACAACCTCTACTTAGGTCATCCTTTTCCATCCAAGGAATCTGAGTGCGAACCAGGAACTGAGGAAGCTGCTCTCACAATCAGATGAGCACTTCCAGCCGTGCTTACAAGCACCTTTGATCATGGCTCTTGACCTCAGCCCCCTCAGCCTCCTGGGCAGGAGGCAGACAGCAAGTGCCACAGTTATTTACTGCACCAGTACCAGTCTACGAGTCCAGCTCACTTGTAAACAGTGACTGTGCTGATCCCCAAAGTCACTGAAGATTATGTGTCCCTTTTTGCACAGACAATCTCTCTCTTTCACTGAGTTCATGCACAGCCTCTCTCCTTCTCTGATGAGTTTTTCTGGTTATCGTCTAAAAGATATCTTTTTCTACTTCAATTATAAGCTGAAGTATACTAAAAGCCTGATATCACTAACTTTGCCTTACATATTACATTTGCAATGAAGGACTCTTTATCTAGCAAGCACCAAAAGAAAATCATTTGTTTCTTTTACTTTTCAGCATGAGTTTCTGTCAGGAGGTCTGATTGCTTAGGATTCATAGGAGATGGGAAATACACATGGTGAAATGGTAATTTCTTTTTCTCTTTTTGGGGTGTTGAATTTTCCAAGAATAACAAGGAAGCTTGTTGAAATAATATATGCAATTTTTAGGCAGAAAATACTCTCCAGCTTCCAGAGAGACTGCTTTTATAAAAATGTGAAGGCATCCTGTATCCTGGAAGGTTTCACATCAAGCTGAGGTTTGGCTTTAGACAAAGGAATTCGTGTTGCGGTATAGCTATAGCTATATCCATCCATCTCTCTTTGGAATTCTGCTACTGCACTAGTTAAATAATGGACAAGGAGAAGAATTCTGTCTTGGCATTTTAAAGTTCTCCATAGAGTTAATCTTAATTGTTCATGAGATTTACTCTGTCCTTCCAAACCTAGCCTTCCCTGGCACCTTCCAGGGTTAGCACAGAGAAAAGTGCCTATTTTTGACATCCTCCGGAGGAGCTTTTCCTTCTACTGATTAGAGTAAAAGCTTGAGGAGATTATCTACCTTGGTTAAACATAGCCTTTACAAACACTCACCTCCATCTATTTTCACAAATTAAATTATTCACCGACATCCCTCTAAAGAACAAAAAAGCCAACACATTTTACAATCTCTCGTGACACTGAATTACACAGACTCTGCTAAGCATAAGGAGTTGTCCCATAAATGCTTAGCACAGAGTTTACTTATGCATTAACTTGGGGATCTTGGCAAATGCTGGACATGATCTGGACTGGATTAAAGAAACATTTATTTAGAAGATGTCCAGCAAGTGGCATCAGGTCCTTGACTGGGTCTGTGAAGGTCAAATTCAATTCTCTGTCTCAGGTTTCCTGTGAAGGAATGATGTGGCACGGAATATGAAGTTAGTTATATATCATTCAGCTCTTACAGTACTGAACTGCTTAGGCTCCTAAGACTTGCTTTCTTTCACGGCTCAGATACTTAGAAGTTTATGTCTCGTTAAATCATTTTTTAATACAGTTTAAAGTGCTCTATAAAGTTTCAGGGCTATCAAAACAGTAAAATTATCTGACAAAATCCTGAGAAGATTATGCTTGCCCACTTAGTCATAGTATGAGGAAATTCCTATTTCTGTGATTAATGATGACTTACACTATTAAGGATGGCAGTCTGAATTAGGAAAACTATATTAAGAAAAGAGAAAACTTGTGAGTTTATCAGGAAGAAATATTTGGCCGTTCAGTTCCATATACAAACATCACATCCTTAGAAACTGCTTAGGGTTCCTATGGGGAATGCTGTTTGCAGTTAGGTTTGTCCCTGGCCTATTGAGATGGAACTGACCTTAGCTGTGAAGTTAATATAGTGCAATTAATAAAGCAAGACAGAAAACAAATACAAAGAAAGGTAGGGAGGATGAGAGGCAATAAACAAGAAAAACAAGTTATAGAGTAGAAAGCAATAGGAGAGTTGGGGAGGAAGAAATGCCTGGTTTTGGAAGTGAGGAATCCTTCTCCTTTTCCTAGGTCATTGTATTTCCCTATAAAAACATTCAATTAACAATGCAGACCTAAATTTTTCATGATTTGTAACTAACTGTTTTATGCTGAGAGCATGCAGGGAGAAATTCAAAGATTACACGACGGCAAATCAGATAAAAGTAACCACCTTCCAGTGATGTTTCTCCTTCCTATTAAAACTGCTGTACACATCTTTCTGCTGGTAATAAAATGTCACAAATGAGAGAGAAACTTGAAGGATGCTTGATACAACAGGAAAAAAAGTTGATTTTTAGAAAAAGACAATGCTTTGCACGGTTATAGGTCTTAATTATGAACAAACCACACTTTGACTAAATGCTGAGACTTTCATCTCCTGTTTTCAGAAAGCATGAGACTACATTTGGTTTGAGAGATAATGAGTTTGACACAGAAAGCTCAGCCTGGCTACCTTTGAGCTCGGCAGCATATGGTCTAAAACTCCACTAATGATGTGAAAGCTTGAACTTCCCCTTTAGCGAAAGTGTGTGTTCCACTCTTGGAAGAGGCTTGCTTACCCAGCTGTCCACGAACACCAGTCAATACTGTTGCATGTTTCATGTTGTTAACAGAGAGTGATTAAATAAGTAAATTGAATTTTGAATAAAAGACAACTGCCTGTATATTACCTGTGTAGGAGAGATGTAAGCATTTAGGTATATAGTTTTTTGGCCTCAAAAATCAGTCTTGGTTTGCTACTCTTCCCCACATACCTTAAGTATATAAATAACACATAAATATCCTTCCTTACTTAAAAAACATGGGAAAATGTGATAAGTAATGGACTCAAACCCAAAACTGACAAATCCTGAATCTTTATCATTTCAATGGAAAGAACACTTTTCTAATCAAGTATAAAGTTTGGGGTAGTAAAATCACTTTTTTTTTCGGTATTTCAAGGTAGCACTTCATTAATTACTCAACATCACAACAGCACTTCATGAGGAGAGCCATTGGTTTATTCTGTACTATAGTTAGGATAATAAATTATCTTCTAGATTAAAATTATTGATTTAAATGGAAGCATAAGAAAAAAAAATTAAAACTTGGCATATTTTGTTTTATAGTCCTTTTCAGTCCTTTGGAGTCTGCACAGGGACATTCTGTGAGCTATACTGTAGTTTCATGGATTTCCAGCATATGGTAGTAATGTGACCAGTTTAGCCAAATCAAAAAAGTTTAAGATTGCCTCATTATCAAGACAGAAAGGATTTAATAGTGATTGATTTCTGTCATAGCGGGATAATTAACCTTATAACTTACAATATGCAGTTATTCATTAAGAGCATCTCACACCAATTGTCAGAAATTATGAAGCTAAACCTCATGATACTTGGAAAGAAAAAATAATTATCCCCACTTTGCAGGTGGAAAAGCTGATTACATACAGATGGTCACAAATACCTTATGCCCATGACATACAGACATCGTTATACAAAAACAGATAAGGATATATTTTCCTAATTGATTATCTAATATTTGGTACTATATTCATGCTGATGTGTATAGCTTAATTTTCAGAGGTGCTGTAAATCTTTTATCTCACAGTCCAATGAATATGTAAATGAAGCTGAAACACAAATCAGGAACAAGCTACATCCAAGCAGCTTCAGAAATTCAGGTTTGCTTTTGAAAGCATGGGAAGATGTACAAAAAAACACAAAAGAAAGTTCAACAGAACTCTGAATCAAATGTTAGCTTTTATTTGAATATTGTAGTTGTGTGTTAGTTTCTGTGTGTTAGAGATGTAGGCTAAGGGACTTTGATTATACATAGATTGCAATGACAGTCCAACACTGCCTATCTCTGAATTCTGTCACCTTTATCTTGATTCTTATTCATTTTTATTCAAGAAAATACGACATACTTTATTTCACTAAAGAAACCTATCTGGTAGCTAATTTAACACCTGTTAATTTGTACAGGGACAGAGTGATACTTTACATTACCAATATAAAGCAGAGAAGAGGTGGAGGTCATAGCTGTGTTCCCAATAGCAGCACTCTGTGTTCTCCAGATCCAGCTAGGGAGAGGGAGAAAAACCGTATAGCGACCCAGAAAATCCATATCTAGTTTGATAACAATGAACAGTCCCCTTTCAGTTTGCTAAACCTTTGTAAAGCCCTTGTGTTTGAAAAACATAATCACTCTTAGATAAGCTAAGCATGGCAGAGTTGTCTCACACGGAGTGCCACTCTTCTGGTTTATATAGATATAGCCAGGAGAAAGACAGTGAATCTAACTTAAACCAATCTTCATTGGCTCTGCATTTTAATCAACATTTAATCCCCCAGTATTTGCAGGGATGCTTTGGTAAACTAAAGTAACAGACAAACAAAGAATAAGCAGGGAAAATGAGTGAGTTAGGACAAGCATGCCTATGAGATTTTTTTCTAGCAAAAAAAAGAAGAGGCTTCAATTAACTTTTCAATATTTTTCAATAATTTTCTTCCTTTGAACATTTCTTTTCTTCCATTAAATTTATTTATTCTCTCATCCAATTATTTGACCTAGAAAGGTACACTATACAAAATATGACTAAAAATGTTTCAATCATTAGAAGGGCTCAAGAACTGAAGACAAGGAACTTGTGAAGAAAATATATCTTAAGAAAACACCCATTAGAGGACAGTCTACCTGATTTAATGATGTGTCAAATAAGATAGAAACCTTACTGAGTCCCAGGGCTTAAGTATTTCTTCAAGTTTTTTTTGAGATAGTGAGGTATAGTGTGAAAGCAAAATGCTGTGAAGGTGATAGACCATAAAGCTGGTGATGTGTAGGAATGAAAATGGTCAAATGCAGCCATCATTGCTTTTACTGAGTAAATAGGAGCTTGCTTGTCCTGCTGGGATTATTTGCAGAGCACAGTTTGTCAGTAAATAGGTGTGAGAATCAGCTGTATTCTGAGTGAAAAAAATATTCTGAACGTGTCTGTGGAAACCAAATTGTACTTGTCTTGTCCAGTCATTCCTTATAATCTACAAAGTTAAGATCCCTTATTTTATTTGAGGCCATCTTGGTGCAAGCCTTTGTAATATCTGCTGAACAGCAGGTACATCAGAATCACTGATTTCCTTCTCCATAAGGTAATTAACAAAATCATTAATAACCAAGATGTCTGTTGTACCTTAAAGGTACAGAAAGTCAGAGGTGAGACCACATGGTCTCATCACAGCTAATTGGTATCACACTCCCTTGTAAGAGCTTGCTTCTTTCGATGAACCTCTCCTACCCCAGCAAAGGGGTGGCTAGGAGCAAGTGAGGACATTAACCTCTGCTTCTCTCACCGCTGGGTCTGAGTGCACTGAGTGCTGCAACATGGGCTGGCCTGGGTTAGCTTTGGTTCAGTGTTAAGATCGGGAGCAGAACTGCAGCTCACCTGAACTTGGAAAGCAGGATGACTTCATGTTCAGATTCAAGCTTGACTCAGTACTTATTTTATCAATACCTGTTTGTTCCCATCCTAAAACATTAGCTCTTTCTCTGTGATTGCAGTAAAGTCAGTGTTACCCTGGTGATTTCAGAGAGAAAGAGCAAAGCTATCAGCAGAGAGAAATGGTTTTGTTAATTGAGTCTGCTACCTCCTAGTTCTTGTGTCAATATGAATTCAGTGGTTTGCCAAATTTTTCTAAGGAGATTAACGATTTTGGCTGCCTGATTTAGGAAACCTTTAAAGCTTCTTGGACTTTAGGAATTGAAAGTTACGTTCCACTGAAATGCTTCAGGCTGGGTGTGGAAAAGCCAAATCTCTGAAGATGCATCCACCCAAATATATGCATATATATTTGTACATGTTCTTTTCTTTGCTACAGTTGTGCATTTGGCAAAACATGAGCTTGCTGCTTCCTCTCTTTGCATTGTTAAAACTGACAGTCCGAATTGCTAGAAAAATGTATATTCACTCACAGCTCTAGCTTTTTTTGATAGAAATTAACTAACTTCATATTTTTCCTGTAATAGAAAGATCCAATAAGCATTGGTCATGATAGAACAAATGAATCAATAATCTACCTCCATGATTTGATTTGGGAAACAAAAAAAAGCTGCAGTTCATATCGGCCCACATAATTTCGCAGCTCTGGAAATTCATACCATTTTTAGAATTTTCTTTCCATGAGAGTTTTCCATGTTGAGAAGAATTCAACTTTGAGTTTTTCACTTGCTCTGAAAGCTTTATCTTATTGAAAAAAAAAAAGGTATAGCACCATTTTTATTGGTTTTTTTCCCCCAAAGATTTATAAAAATTAAGGTGTTTTAATTAAAAGCTCATATAAGAAAATATATATTTTTAATTACTTCCCAAAACACAAAATACATTTCCTTCTAGATTTTTGTGTGTGTAAGTTTCCATGATGTATTCTTATAAGACTGAAAAATAGGTGCTGCACAATAATTTATCATTATAACTAGAATTTTTATTATTACCATGCTATTTGCAAACAGCCGAGTAAATCTTTAAAGTAATTCAAAATTACAGTTCGAGTTCTCTATTGAGATGTTTGTAGATCACAAGCATCAAAAAAAAAGACCATTCTTTTAGGTCAAGTATTTTTAATGAAAATAATCTTAGTTTAGATACCCTGTGTTTTTTTTCCTCATAAATTAGTGTCAAAGGAAAATTATTCTATTTTGATTCTGTGAACACTTCATGTTTAATTCCAGGTTTGTGTTAAGTCCAATTTATTGTGACAGAACTGTTTATGTGCTGCTATCTAAGAAGTGAAATAAGCGCTTGCAAATCAGTTAGATAAATATATTAATTAGTTAGAAGACAGTCCATAAGAGAGCACAATCAATAGCATGTGGAAGGTAACAAAGTATTGGCTTTCAGCCAGATGAATGACTGTGCAAGCTGGAATTTTTCACATTCAGAACTCGAACTTTGGACATGAGCACTGTCTTTCTCTCAATGTCTGTCCATAAAAAATGCAAACCCCTGGACAGCAGTAGAACACGAATTCTAAATGGTACAAACCCTGTAAAATCAAACTGTATTTAAAAATATACTTTTATGATTTTCCATATAGACTCTCAGTTGTAATTATCACTGTCTGAGCTTGGTGTTGCCATTATGGTAATATCCCACTCGCTGGGTTCAAGTGACTGACTTAGACCAGAAACATGACTATGCCTGTAATTCAGTATTTAGGCTTAGTTCTATGCAGAATGGGAATTCTGGGACAGATAAATGGACATTTATTCTACTACTATCATTTTTCTAATCTGATATGCCAGTGTTTGCCTAAACACTATTTGGTTTGGAGGATAACTTTTGAGACATCCAGTCTTTGAGTTTGTAAACTCTTTCTTGATGAATTATTTTTAATCCATTTTGTTTCTCCTTCTCAACCTTATTTACTTCTTAATTGGCAATCACTTTAATTTCATGTCTTACCTTAATGTCACAGTGCCTTATTTCAAGCACTGATCATACAATTGGCCTAACAGTTCTTCTAGCACTGCTTTTAAGGTTGGACTGGAACTCGGAGCCAACAGGCCACTCATCAGGTTGCACAGTTATTCGCCTATAACACAGCATAACCTCAAAAGAATGAGAACAAGGTGATGGGAGATTAACAGAAGGAACTTCAGAGATACAGGCTCTATCAGCAGAGGGGCTGAGAGGACGATTTGAATGTCCTACTTTGGTCAGGAGAATTATTTTTCTCTTGCAAAGACAAGTTTATTCAGAAAATCCCCAAACTTTCTGCTCATCCCACTTGCACAGGAGACAAAAAATTTTAAGTATTGGGGGAGGGATCAAAAGAAAACCAAACACTATTATTTTCTGAAAGCAAATGCATTGTTCCTTGAAAGAGATCACGGATAAAAGTGGTGAGAGCATGTGGTCTGCAGGTTTTTCCTACTTCTGTCTCCAGCCTCTCAAACCTCTTTTGTTTTTAATTTTGTAACAAAATGGCTAAAGACAATGCAAATCTGGGTCTTGGTCTGTTTTAAAGCTTGTATCTAGGAAACTGTCCTAGATCCTTATATACATATATAGCTTGATTAATTTCTGTAAGGCTAAAATACTGGTTTCTTCTTTGGTGTCTCCACTGAGAGTGGGAGTGACTGTCCTCTGCCTCTGCTACAGAAGGATTTAGCTTTCATCTTTCAGCGACTTAGACATACCTTGGTTTCTGGTACCAACATTTTGTTATGAAGACAGAGAAATGGTGGGATGGCCCATATGGATGGGTGCTTGGGCAATGTTTATATTATATTGTGTTAATGTGATAAAACAGGATTTTATACATATATATATATATACTTATGTATATAGGTATGAGTGTGTATTAAGGACTGACAGACTTGGTGATTTCTGCTAAAAACGGATTGAATGTAGGATCGATATTCAGACATCCGTTTGCAGACAAATGTTTAAATTGCAAAAATATCTTAGAGTACCATGATGAATGAATAATTTTAACTAAATACTTTCTTCAGTGATGCCACACTGATTTAAAGAGGTCTTGCCCTAAATGTCTCAGAAACCAAGAAAATAGTCGTACAGGAATTATCCACAAATTTTTAATTGCTTTTCATGTTTTCAGTCAGTACTTTGTAGTATAATTCCTATATGGGTCATTTCAGCATCTGCTTAATTTTACGTATGAGCTCCAATCCAGTTATCAGTGGACTGTTCTGCTGAAGGTGGCTAGCTTTAAAAATTAAGTATGTGCCTTAGTACTTCATGAATGAATTCTGTAATCTTAGGAGATACAAAACTCTCAAGAATTCAATTAAATGTCAATTAAACTTTGCTGAAAACTCAAACCTGTGTAAGCAACTGGGGATCCTGACATCAGAAGTTGAACAAGACCTACCCTGTTTTCCTCAGACAGTATTCAGAATAGATTTGCTGTCAAAACTGGGTTCAACTCTTGCTATTTAGATCCCTGTTCAGTGAGATTTTTTTCTTATATCCTGAACACCAAATCCAAAAATTGCTTTTTTAAAAACTATTTTTAACAATACTGTAAGTGCCCTCTATACAGAAGGTGAAAGTAGGATTCAGAATGTTCATTAACTCCGTGGCAGTAACAGCACTGGACTTTGCTCATAATATGAACTTGCTTTTCAACAGAGTGGATGTGATTGTTTGCTACTTTTGTCCCATGTGCAAAACATGGCTGAAAATGCAGCAGTGCGGAAGAAAGGGCTAATTTTAAACAGTTTGCAACTCAACTGGAGAGAAATGTATCAGCCAAGAGAACCTATTTCTGTAGCCTAAGGGCCAGATTTCAGTATTCAGTTATTACGCAACTTGGAACAAAAGAAAAAGATTGCACTGTATTCTTGTAGCTACAGAGTTTTCTTCTCAGCTTTCTCAGCAATTGCTGGAGCCTTAGCCTCAGTTCCCACACTAATTAACACATTAGCTTATTTTGACCATTTTTAATTTATTATTCTTTTAGTCTTTGGAGCAGTCGCAGAAGACAAAACTCGATTGACAGGTGGTTACACCTTTATGGGAATGGTGAAATTTGGCTGTCTCTGATTCCTTAGTCATTCTTAGCTCTGTGCACATTTGGCTTCTTCAGTCTTCCATCTTTCATGCTCTACTGAGTTGGTGGCTCTGTGTAAATCATCCTTTGATCATGTGCCTCACAGAGACAGTACACATACATTTCCACTACTGTTTCACTCCGTGCATGTCTGATTTCATGCATTTTATGGTTATTTTATTCAGAAGACTGCAGTGATCATTGCCATGTTAATGTTCTCATCCAGATAGTAATACAGCAGGTGACTGCTGGTAATTAATCGTCAAATCCTTTATTCTAACAGAGGAGCTTTTTAATACTGTGCAAGTCATAACCTGCACATCCATAAGTGTTGTGCAAATCTGTCAGAAATAGCCAAGCTTTTCTAGAAAATGGTATCAAATGTTGAAAGTCTTATCTTATGAATTTATAGGGTCTAAGTGTCCTATCATGAGTTTTATAGATGTCATTCCCATTAAAAACACGGCAAATGTCGTGTCAAAGCCCCCAGTCTGCCAGTGGTGTGTGTTACTTTTCATAACTGTTACTATCCCTTGCAGATAAATGACAGTCTTTCAGCTGCATAAATACGTGTCTGCTGTTGAAAAAATGGTGTATGAGCAGCCTTTTGTTAATCTGCATCTTTGAAGGCCATTAATGCCCATTCAACCAACCTCTCACAGCACTTAATAAGAGTATTAATGACACACATCTGACAGCAATGTCAATCAGTCAAAGTTTGGACATTACTAATATTTCCCATTACACACTGTATGATAAATTTACTATGACTGCAGCTAGGAGAATGAGCAGAGCAATGTCACATTTACAATTTTATTTTAAACTTTATGTCGTACAAAACTTTTTTTAAAATGATGTTGTGTTATGAGAAATGACGATGGCTGTGTATTAGAATCAATAGAGACATCTAGAGTAGCTCTTTACTGAGTGTTCCAATCATCATGCTGGTCGATTAATATTGGTAAAGGAGTCTAAAAGTCTACAGCATCTTAGGAGCTTCCAGAAAACCTAGCATCAGGAAAAGTAGCAGGGTAGCCACTTGACTCATCTATTCGCCTGTTTGCCAGATGTGCCAAGGAAAGGAGGTATCTTTCAGTCATACTGGAGAATTAGTGGTAATGGATATGTTCCTGGTAAGACTAAAAGAGATTTGTTTAAAAACAAAACAAACAAATAAACAAAGAAACAACACCCTCCCTCCTCCCCCCCACCCCCTCCCCCGAGGTATTGTAATTTCCATTGAAACATGTTTGGGGCTGATTATATAGCATGCATATGACGCTTTTCAAGCAAGTATTGATATGGGCTTGCAAGGCAATTTTTTTATCATCTGAAACATATTGTTTAGAATGGTCAAAGTATTTAGTTTTCAACTAAAATAGATGGATTTTTTGTTTATTTGCATTTCTGTGCTACATCAGAAAATGCAACTATGTTATCATATGAAATACATAATAATGCCTTGACCAACTTCTCACAGATTTTCGAGGACTGTTAGGGTTAGTTATAGGATTGGGAAGTTGTGGGCACAAAAAATCCCCCAAAATTTCTCAGGGAGCATACTTCTCAGTTTGTTTTAGAGACGATTGTAATCAGAAAGAAATCCGCAGTTCTTAGATTTTTGGACAATCATTTGAACCTAAAAGATGCTGAGTATCTTTTGATACGGCTAGGAATGGACACCCAGCTCTTCAGACTCTTACATTTTCTTTGTGTGTGTGGTAGGATTTGTTTTTCTTTACTTTGGTTTTAAGGAGCTTCATCCGACCTTTCTGTGAGAATATTTGCATAGGAAATTGCTATGGGGAAACTCGGTGGAAGCGTTTAAGTACCAAAGATTTCAGATAGACAATTAGTGAGGTTTTCAAAAGTGCCAAGGCATCTAAATACATTGGAAAATCATACTATGATCCCCGAGCACATTGTAAACCACTTTTATCCTTTAAAAGCTAATCTTTGGCTTCCATGTGTGAGATTAATCTCACCTAACTTGAAACATCCTTCCTAAATATGGATGTATTTGTCTGAGCTGGACAGCATGGTGACTTTTTATAGTCAGGGAAGAGAAACAGTCACTTGTGGGACACGATTCATCTAATCATGTCTTAGAAATCTAAACCAGTTCAGATGAATTGAACTCTAAAAATGCTTATTTGTCTCCACTGTCTGTAGCAGAATTCTAGGGTGACAGTCTGTGCTATCCTTGGCTCTATTACTGACCTATAAAGTCAGACAGCTAAATGTCTTAACTACCTTGTTTAGGATCAATTTCTAAGAGCCAAATAGCTTAAGTAAGCTGTGTCCAAACCTACCGTCGAGGCAAAAATCAGGTGTGAATCTCTCCTCTCTGTGCCTGGTTTTCTCTCTCTGGAAAATGAGTAGATTAATTCCAGAATTCAAAGAGAGCATGGGGCAGGACATAGGGTATAGACACATATAGGATCATGGGTTACAACGTGACAGAGAGCATCACCTCTTTGCTTCAGTCCTCATTGGTGACCTACACATTACAGGTTATTGCCTGTTGTCAGGGGTAGCATGGAAATGTGCTAGGGATTGTGATTCATGTGCTGCAGGAACGTTTACCCCTCAAGGAGCCAGAGTAAGGCCCTAGATGTCTGCTGGCATTATGCTGAATCGAGCCCTGAATATGGCAGTGGGATTTTTAAATTTTTTTTCACTATATAGATTGAAAAATAAGAATTCATATCTCTAGTGGTCCTTCTTTTTCTGACTTCTAGATCCAATAACCCTTCTCTGACATAGTGAAAATGTGGCTTTTAATGCATGAGATATTGAATAACTTTCCCCCACCTTACTTTGTAAAGAATGACATTTTTTTTGTTAATTACCTTAGGCATCAAGCTGGGATTGTGATGAGTTTTTTCACATTCTAATTTTCTCAATGAGATTTTTATAAAAAAACAAGGTGGCCTTAGTATCTAATCAATAGAAAGATGATAATTTTCAAAGTTTTGTGCAATACAGAACAGTTATTTGTTTGAAAAAATAAAATGTGGATGGGGGGGTTTTGTTGTTGTTTCTTAGACAGGGTAGTTATTTTTTGTATATTTTTATTGAGCGTTGTGAAACCATTTGCTGAAATTCTTGCCAAAAAGACTAGTGGTGAGTTGGTCAGTCCCGCGAGACAGCCTGATCTTGGGCCATTTAGTACTAATGCAGTTGTCAGGAAGAATCTGTTGCTGTTCTAAATGATCTCTGATGTTGTTCCAAAGTGCTTCTCTGGCTAAAGAGGAAAAAAATAGAGATGGTTACCAAAAGAATGACTTGGGGGTTGGGGGCTGAGGGAGTAGATGAGGACAGTGTATATCCAACAGCATAGAAAAATAAGTGGGGTCTTAGAGCTGCAAAAATCTACTCTGTACCAAGGCCTTAAGACATCACCTTAAGGCAAATTCCGAACCGTAGGCATTTCACTCTGCTTATTATCTTCCTTGAACACAGGCATTGTGCTCTGTCTTTGAAAGCTTTAAAGGCAAGGCTTTGTGGAAAAGTGGACTTGCAATTTAAGGTTGATTAATGGCATATAGAAAAAAAACCCTTTTATATTTCAGTCTCTCAGCCTTTCTGAACTCTTGAAATGTTTTTATATATCTTTCCAAAGGCTTTGACTTTCAGCTCACTCCTTACCTACAGGCCATTCCATTTCTTGTACCCACAGTGCAAACAACTGCTGTTTGTGTTACTGTCCTTGAAGAAACCATCTCAGACTTCCTTCATAATTAGGTCTGTATAAAACACAGATGTCATTGGACCACCTATCTTCCAGCAGATCTGCCTGATCAGCAGTGTAGTGTCAAGAGGTGTAGTCTGCAACACCAATTCCTACACTTTGCTAGGATGTCTTCTAGGATGTAGCAATTATTTTATGATATTAAAACAGTTGGACAACCCCACTCGATAATAATGCCTGAACAAACTGCACTATTGTCTTTGTCCTACATTATTTAAAATATATCTTCAAAAATGTTTCCTCTGTTCAGAAGAATCTTGCTCAAATCTTCGAAGACCTGTAAATTCTGTTCTAATCCTCTGTCTTATTTTTACTTCCCAGTCTTTCTGGGCCCATAAATACTTTCATCTCAATGCTCTGCTCTTCCCTGACTTATATGACATTGCTCTCCCTGATTCTTCTCTTTTTTCTTCAGCAGAAGACATTTTTGTATCTCCTAGGTTATTGATCTTTCCTCTAAAACCTGCTCAGTTATCTCTATTTTCCACATACAGTATTTCCATTCACTTGTTGCTAGGTTCTCAATTTTATTTTTTTCCTTTGTTTCTTTCTCATCTCCTGTTATCCAAAATGGTAATATTCTGCTATTTTTTTCCTCTCGACATCTTTCTATTCAGAACTATTTTACTTGTCTCAGCTCAAATCAGGTCAAAATTTGATTTCTGCAATCTGAGTCTTGCGAACTCTCACAATTTGAAGACAAGTCTTGTACTGTCTAATGTTTTACTTAAAGCTTCCGTTCCTAAAGGCAACTGAGAACAAGAAACTCTAAGCTTTTATCAAAATTGTGAAAACCCTAGCCTTCAGGATTACTCAAAAAGCCTGAACACACAAAAGAGCATATTAAGGACTTATACAAAAAAGCAAATAAAAACCCAGGTTATCCCTCTTTTAATGTTTTATTCCCATTTCCATTAACAAGCAAACTAGCCTCACTTTTGAGAAAATAAGAGAAATCCTTTCTCAGTAATATTTCAAAATGAAAATTAGAGCAATCCTTACCAGTTGAAAAAAAACTCCAAACCAGAAAATAATACAAGTTCACACTGATATGAGGAGCTCTTTGCAAACATTGTCACTATAAACATAAACTACAGCTATAAAATGCAGTTATTTCATATGGATCAGAGAGCATAGTGAGTATGAAGTTTAATTCAAATTCAAATTAAGATTATTCTTAATTGAAAATGAACATCTTTATCACATGGGGTAATTTTAGTGAAGTGTGGGAAGCTGTTCAGGGAGCCACCTCTAACTCCACACAACAACCTGGGAAAATAATGTGGCTGTTGTCAGGCACCACGAAGTTAACAGTATTTCTGTAGATTTTTAAGAGCTATGTAAACTGGAATCAATTTGTGTATTTACCTTTATTGATCCTACAAGCTCGTGAACGCTGCTACATGTTTTGTTCTGCCAGTAGATGGTGGTATTTATATTAACTATTTAAGTAAAAGGGAAAATTTGTACAATTATTTATTTCAGTATACATTCCTTATATACCAGATATGTTTTACCAACACAAGCTAATTTCAAGTCCTTTGGGTGTTCATAGGAAGTGTAATGTATTCTGCAAACGTATAATTACATGGCTGGCTTTGACATCGTTGTGCCCACTTTGGGCTTTAGTGCCCAAATCATTATCATCTTTTGAGCCAGCAACACTTAACCAGTTTATATATTTGGATTAGCTGAATATTCCTCGGGGCTGTGCGTGAAGCTGAAAGGAGAAAGCAGGATTTTGAGAGGCCATTTTCTGTTCCACAGTCAGTTGCAAATGGAAGCTAACTCTTCACATATTCAGTACAATTAGTCAGGTTTTCTGTCTTACTACTGTGCCTGCCTGTTTACTGCTAATGACATTCTAAAAGCATTCTTAAAAGTGTTGCAGCTAGAGTTCAAGGATAATTTAGACTGTATTAATGTATGCTTAAATTAAATTGCCCTTGGTCAGCTCTAGCACTTTCCAAAGACAAGCTATACATAATTCACTTCAATACTTGCAAGCCTATCACAGAATATTTCAAAACTTAGGACGGTGGATTTTTTTCTCTGTTAATTACATCAGGATGGATGTAAGTTGGTATAGTTGGTAAAGCATTAACATTTTCAATACACTAAAACCCCCCTACATATATATATAAGCCTTCATTTAACAAGATGTTTTAGTACATATCTAAATTGTACCATAAATATCTCACTGACTTGAGGGGAATTGTCCACATGACAACAGTTTAACATATTCTTGTGTTTCCTGCTTGGCTATGACTTGGGATCGACACTAAATTCAGTAGGTCTTATTTATAAGGTCTTGTTCCTTACTAGCTAGATGACAGTGGTTGACATAAAATACTCACAACTAAAATTGCAGTAATTTGAGTTTCTCAAGATGCATCTGCATTGAAAGAATTGAACCCTCCAGGGTTTTGACTAAAATTTAAGCCTGGGAGATATTTTGGAAATAAGAATAACAAAATTCAGAGCATGGGAAATAATTTTCTTGGGTATATGTTCCCTAAAAATGTGATAGGAGTGAAAGAAGCAACCAAAAATCCCTACTTTCATTTCTATCTCAGTAATCTGTATTTCATTTAAACATAAAAAAGGAAGTAAGTATTTAGTTTCCTTGAACTTCTCTTTATCATTGATGTCCATTTTGTTGAAATACACAGTATTAATGAAAAATGCAATTAATAAAGCTTAATTTTTTTTACGTAGTTACTTAAAGTATAAATAAACACATACTGTTGTTGCATTCAATTCCATGACAACTCAGTTGTTCCAAATAAGCAAGAAGCAAAAACCATGGATTTAATTCAACATCAGATGTGGGTTTTTAAAAATATTTATAATATAATTAAATATGGCTTCAAGTGTTTGGCTTCAGAATTTTTCTGAAATTCTCTTTTTTTTTAAGAGGAATCCTTACACTGTCTTCAATCAAGTTTATGAAGCTGGGACTCCATTGAAGAGAAAAGAGATGTGTCCCTGTAAAAAAAAAAAAAAGAAAAGAATCTTTTATGCAGATATTTTTAATCATGCAATGAAGAATTAGGAGTCAAAAATTATTAATTTAAATAATATAAATTCTGAAGGATTAAAAGGTTTTTGCTTATGTTAATTTCCTTCCAGCTAACAAGAACCCCTGCTTTTCTTGTGGAATCACCAAGTTGGAAATATAAAATATTATGTTAGTACTAAAAAACATAATAAAATACACTAGATGGAAGTATCAAATTGCTTCCATATATATTTGTCTTTCCAGGCAGGCTTCATTAAAAATATTACTCATCTAAAATGTATGCGTCAAATGTACAGCAGTCATCCGGTTGTAGAAGAGAGAGGGACTCCTGTTCTTCGACACCTATTTTAGGATAAGAGCTCTTTATCTCCCCTTTAGTTACAAGTGCTGAAGTCATTCCCATTATCTCGGGGTATGCTCAGGACAGCACTTGTAGGAGTGTCCTCACTGACCAGCAGTGGACATCTGCCCAACAGACAGTACCTGCACAGCAGTTCTCCGAGCAACTAAAGTTTTGCATATGCAAAAAGAATTATTACAGTACAATGCACAGCTTGTTGCTCCCAAAACCATTATTTTTTAACTGATTTCTCTTTGGCGCTCTAAGTTGCCAATGATCCATAGCTCCTACCAGCTTCATATTGATTTGTGTTGTTACTTAGTGTACTTTAGCAACTCTAAAGAGAGAGACTAAACCTATCTGAGTTGGAGCCATAGGAAAACTAATAAGATAAGCCATGAAATAAGAGGCCTTTGAAAGCAAATGTGTTGCTTGGTCAAGCTTATTGTTTTAGAGGAATGAGGAAACTGTGGAAAGGATCAGTAAAAAAATACTAATGTGTCCAATTAGCCAAGAAGGGAACATTGATTCTGATATAGAAAAGGAAGCAGAATGGTCGTGGGAAGAGTGCTAGAAGGGCCTTTTTTTGTGCATTTGGGCAGGAAAATTTGCTCAGTATTCCTCAAAGAGTGTTGAAATTTCTTTCTTTAAGAGCAGTAAAAAGAAATTGTAAGATCTGTGAACAACCAGGAACTTTAGGTAACATGCAGGAAGTCAAAACTCTCTTAGATTTTCCCTCCAGACACAAAAAGAGACCTTAGTTTGGAGACAGATGTAAACAGACACCTGTGAAGAAGAACTAAGAGAGAAGCTCTTCAGGATAATCCAGACTGGATTAGCAAAGCTGTAGAGACAAGGAGGAACTCACGACCCTGGGAAGTACAGGAAGCTCTTTCAGTTGTTTTGAATCACAATTTTAAGTGCAGAAAGAAAAGTTCTGAGCAAAAGTGAATGAGTTGATGCTCAGTTGAAGAGGGTTTGTTACACACAGTAAATCATCCCATGAATTTAAACCCTAAAAACACACTAGCCTGGTTTGGGAGAAAGCTGGACAAATGAAACAATCCTAACTCAGGAAGCTAGGGAGTTAGTGAAACAAGAAGGCAGATGGTACAGCTGAAATATGATAAGCAAAGATTCTACATCCTAACACTTCAAGTATGCTATTCAATAATTGTAAATTATTCAATATTTTTAAGTTTGAGAAAAAAAAAGTAAAGATACTTTGTATTTTTTTTTCCCAATCAAAATGTTATAACAATATGGAAGTGTGCAATTGTACTTGAATCTTGTCTAAGACCTGTGAGACAACTCTGATTTTTTTATAGTGGTTGCTGGCTCTTATTGATTAGTGAGGTTTTGCTAAACACACAATAATGGGCACAGTAATACTGATTTAGAATGAAATGCATGGCATAGTATCTGCACTTAATTGTGATTATTCATATTCAGAGATGAGATAGTGATTTTACATTAAAGTATAAATGAAGAAAGCAAGTGATGTAAAACAGATTGAATCTCAATAACTGAGGTGATAATCTATTTGGAGACCAATGGCTATAGAGGAGGGAAGCTTTAAGTGGCCTACTGAAACTTGATTTTTTTATGTAGGCCCAGCAAAGGACTGCAGTTTAGATCGACCAACTTATTGACTGGGACAAGATGAAGTCCTTAGAAGTTAGAAAGCTTAAAAGGCAGATGAAGACAAAGAATTTCATATAGAAAAGGTTTTATTTCTTTGTATTTTATAGGAAGATTAGTGTAAATTTTGCATCATAAGTACTCTTGGTATTTTTTGTATCAGTAAAATCTATTAAAAGGTCACAAAGGACAACTTTCTCTGTGAGGATAATTGGAGAAATTTGAGATGGTTTAAAAGAAGTTTAGTCATCAGAAAACTCTTTGAAACTTTTTTCTTAATATGAGTTCATAATATACACAAAGTATTCAAATGATGTCTCTCCTTTTTTTGCCTCCAGTGTTATGTATACTCACATAGCACTGAGATATACTAACGGAGGTCAGGATCCTCTTCTATCAGGACATTCACAATAAATTAATATTACTCCCTGCCCCTGGAGAACCTAAATTCCAATTAGTTGAGATAAATACTAATGAGAATGCAAAGTAATAAGGTATCTCTTTAAAGTACTGAGTAATTTTGCCCATGACTCACTGCATTTCTTTGGAGAGGATCGTGGTCTCCTGCCTCCCACTTAGATTTGTTGCTTACTTATGGTCATATAACTATAATTTTCAAAAAGAGGAAGTGAAAATATTGATTTTTTGCTGAGAGATCTGTTACAAAGGGAGAGTATTACAATTTTAGTTTATATTTCCATAAGGAAAAAAAGGCCACTTGGGGGGACTCAATATGCCAAGGCCGTTAAATAATAAAACTACTAGACAAGTAAATATTCCTCAGAGAGTTTCACTACACAAAACTGTACCAGAAGTTAGATTTGCACATTCCTTTCATCAGTAAGGATCTTCTGTTTCAGAAGGACAAGAATATTGTCTCTGCCTTGTGTATATTGTTGGAAAAAGCAAACAACACTAATGTACCTGATTTTGAGTGGGAAGTTAAGCTAAACCATGTCGCATGCTCTGTGTGGACAATGTTACCCATGCATTACAAGGTTCTGCATCTGTGGTTTAATCAGAAAAACTAGCTTAATGCTGCCCAAACTTATACCCAGTAACTTTTATCTGCTGGTTTTATTTATAGTTAAAATATCATAATGCAGAACCTTTCCCCAACATGTTAAAAGCAGTACCTGGCTGTCACTGTTTAAAAATGAACATGAGTGAGGTGGAAGATATATCAGTTACATTCATGTTTCATCAGTTACATTCATGCCTTCATCTGGCTCGTAAGTCTGCTTTATTTCTTCTTCAGTTAGAAATCCCTCTATGGGAAGATGTAAAGATGTCTTCCTGGCTCACCCTTTCCACTTTCCCAGTGAGGATTTCAGACCACTGGCATTAGGTATAGTAATACTTATTTTCCATTCAAGATGTAGTCTGCATTAGACTTTGCATTATAGACATAGAAAAAATGTATCTTAAACACTAAGGTAATGTTAATGTATAATTTATGCAAAATAAATGCATGAAATAACATAAAATATTTTTACAGGCATAACTGCCCAACTATTAACATCAATTTAAACAAAATTCTGATCTAAATATTGTTAAATATAATTTACATAATTGTCTGAGTGAGAAAATAGTGAAATGCTTTATAAAAAAAGCCATATCATTTGTCAATCATACATTAAAAAAAAGTGAAATAAAGAGTGAACAAAATACATAGTGTACAAAATACACAGTGAAAAAATGATGTTTGAATTATTTGGTTTTTTTATGCTTTACTTTTATATAATATGGCACACTGAGCAGGCCTGACTTGGACTAATTTCTGAGATATTAGTCAATGTTAGTCTTGCCTTCTGTGGGATGCTGCTTCCATAAATGTCAAATCGCTGTTTGCATAGATAAATTAACCTGGACAAAGAAAAGCAGGAAGGGGAAATTACTATCCCATTTCACAGAAAAATGAGGCAAAGCAAATCTCAAATTAGAATTAATCTCTTACTTCTTATAATGCAGACATACATATCACGGTTAATACTACATACTATTTTAATTCTTGATAGAAAGAAACTGACTGTAGAGACGTGAAAGGCATGATTCGAACCCCATGTTTAACATTCTACATTAGAATGAGATTAATTTATTACTGAAAGTGTCTATTCATATTTATTAACTGTAATACAAGGTTAAAGGAAGGCTTTCTACATCTGGTCAGATGAAATCCATTATGAGAAAACCGGGAGATGTGGAAGATGTGAAAAAATACCCATGTCTTTTGATTTCTAGTCCAATATTCCCACTGCTGGGACTTCCTTTTCCAAAAAAGAGGTTTCTAAGTTCTGCTCCTCATGAATCAGAACACCTGTGCATTTAGATGCACGATGCAATCTTGGCTAAACCATTGAGTATACAAGTCTAAGGTTTTGAGCTCACAGGCAGGTCCTGTTGACTCAGGCTGTCTTTCATTTCTCCTGGTCCTGCAGAAGGTAAAAAGTCCTGGAAGAGCCCCATTGCATCCTGTTCTAAGGGATGCCTTGGAGAGAGGTACAGTAAGGTGAATGATTTACATGCAAAGTGTGCCAATTGCTATGTCTAAGTAACCGGGTAGAGGACTCTAATAAATGGTTCCTTCAAAACACTGAATACATTCTATTTTTCCTTATTTTATCTATAGATTTCTCTGCCATAACAATCACTATGTTGATTTTGAGCACTACTATGTATTAATTGATAGCTTTATCATCATAAGCTTTTTATAATCCACACCTATGTCACATGGGTTATAAAAAATAAAACATATAAAAATATTTTAAAACACATTGAAACATTTTACAAATACCCAGACTTAACTCATTTTAGCAAAATTGAATTTTTCATCACACGATGTAAATGCATTCTGGCTTTCCTGGTCTGTTTCTGTGGCTCAGTGTTTCTGAAAAGAAATGAGTGTGTACACAGATATATATGTCTGTATATATATGTATAGATATCATTTTACATGTATAGTGATTAAAATATAGTACTCATATGGATATAGAGAAATGGATAAGAGAAGAACGACATAAAAGATCATTGGAGATAACCAAAAGAGGATCAATATATTAACATAATTTAAATTTATATTTTGATATTAAGAACTTTTATGGTAGTAGTACAAGTGTTTCGAATGCTTCTCAATTTCTTATTTCTTCCTGATTTCATATCTAAAAGGTCAAATAAAGTAGAAGACACCTTTCTGTCAGTATTTCTTGATAAACAAGAAGCAGAAAGAAGTATTTGATAAAACATTATCTACTTTCATGTTCCTTTTTTTAAACAAAGATGTACATGTAAAATATGAGTAAATTCTTTAAATTATTTACTATAGTAATCCATCTGAATGTTCAGAATCTGCACTAATATATCTATTAGATAATCACAGGAATTAGTATCTCAGGTTCATTCAGAAAAGTACTGTTACTATCTGTAGTACACATCCAAGTAGTGATATAATGTAATAATAGATATATTTATTTAACATGTCTTAAAAAGATACAGTTTTATTCTTTAACATCTATATTGCAGGACTTCATGAAAGTCCTGCCCATGTTACAATGCATGTACTAGTACATTTTTTCTCCTTTGATATGCCAAAATTGCTTATCAAATTATTAAATTATTTCAATAATGATACAAGAAGCAGCCCCTGAATCTATGTGTCCTTCAAATCTGACTTAGGTTCTAGTTCTAAAACTACCACATTAGTTAGATTAATTTCCTGTGCAATTTTTCATCACATCCTCATTAAAAGTGAAGTAGTTTCATTACATAATGATGGAAAATGTCAGGAAATGTGAATAGAATTCTGACAGATATGGCAAATGTGAGAAGCATAGAAACATGACGAAGTGAGTAGCAGAAGATAAATATCTTTTCAGACTAAAACTGATCTAGTTTTCTAGTGTTTTCATAATAATAATTATTAAGACGGAATGAGCATCAGTATAGACACTAGATTCTGCCATACTACTCATTTGCTTTAAGAAATTTTTACTTAATATGTTAAACTCTATAAATGTATGGTTTAGCTACAGTTTTGAGTACGGATGCTGTAGCCTGCAGAGCATGTGACACCGAGCAGAAGTAGCATGACTCTTCCTTCTCCACAGCACTTGCAAGCAAAGGCACTGGAGTATTCATCATATCATTTTAGGCATGGGAGAAGAGAAACTGGGATGTAAAAAGATGCATCGTGAAATATTTTCGGGGCAACACCTGTAGCATGCATTTCCAACAACTTTGATATCTGTAATTCATGCAAACATCACAAGGACTTCAAGGGTGCTACCAAATAAAAAAGGTCAGCCCTTGAAGGTGAAGTGTTCAATAGGCCCAAGTACCCTTTGGACACCAGAGGACAATGTTAAACAGTCACTAGAGGTCACTACGAGCACACAGAATTTTCCAAGTCCAACCATTTATTTTGGAGATGGCTGTGGTGCCCTCACAAGTCATAGACGTGGATTCACTACTCTTGCAGTACAGAGTTCCTGTAAAAATTCCACCACTGTGGATGAGATGGAAACTTCAAAATGTTTGATTCAGGTCCTATGAGGGAACTAGAATCCACCAGAACTTTTAGGGGATTTTCTGCTTACTGCTTCATTATGTACTTTCTCTCTTCATCCTCAACATTTTATCCAAACTCCTTTCCTGATGCAGTTCTTTCTTTCTTAGCAATTTGCATGTCTTAGGGCAAACAGAGAGGTCTCCTGATTACATTTCATCTCTTCCCCTCCCTTTTTTAACTTCAGCTTCAGAGAAGTTTATTATTCTTAATTGAAATTCACATAAATATTTGTTATTGTGTATTTATTTGTTAATTTCAAGTCCTGAGATAAGATTCATACTTGTTTTACAAACTCCTTCATTTGTTCATTCTTAAAGACTTAAGATGAATGAAGTCTAGGACTAGAAAAAGTTTATAGCAAGTTGTAGGAGTTTAGTCTGGGGGTGTTGGTGGGTATGTTTTGGGGGAGGTTTGAGATTTTCTTCTGGTAGGAAGCTCTCTTCCAGCAGAAAATGAGGTACAGGGATGGCAATTATGAGCTATAGATTCCAATTCCAGGTTGGCCATCAACCAAGTCTACTACCTCTGGCAGGCTTTTAACCTTTCTGATCTTCACTCTTTCCACCTTAAGATGTGAATTCCAGTCACTCCCTTGTAGAAGTACTATCAAAATTTTCAGAGAAAAAGATTTAAAACAGTATAGTAGTTTTAAATATTCACTTAGCTAAGCTACTTTCAATTAACCTTGCATATGGATTTTAATTTTTAGTTAAATGGGTGAAAGTAAAGATCAGGAGAGATTATTAAGCATCACAGTTTACACACACACACCCCTACTTAGATGTAAATTTGATAAACGTGATACTACATTTTTTGTATATTTAGTCTTTCACCAAGGGGATTATTTAGTTATCATAATAGTTCCTCTGACACCGCCTTCCAGATGTCATACCTTTTTCTTTCCTGATGTTGTTATTCATGATAGTGGTATCACTTAGATTATTTATACCGATTTGGAGTGTGTGTGAATATTCCTAAAACAAAAATAACGAATAAGTATGGTTGAAAATTAAAGAACCCATATGGTGTTATTAATTTCCTAGGAGGTAAAGGTTCATAGAAAATATACATGCCAACATTCTGCTCTTCCCCAAGTGAAAGCAGGAGTGAGAGTCTATGGAATTTATAGAAGAAAACATAAAAATCCACAGAACACACCAAAAAAAAGGCAGATGTCAACACTGTGTTTCAGTTATTCTTACTGCAAGTAATAAGGCAAAAGTGACAGAACAACTTGGATGCTGGGGTTTTAAGCAGCCTCTTTCCTTTATACTGAGTACATTTCCGAGTAGCTCTGCACTGTAGTGTATGTTTTGAAAATTAAAAGGAACTCACTGGAAAAATAAGCTCTAACATGACAGGATGTCAGGACTAGAGTAAGACAGTCTAGTCTGGTAGAAGAAGAAATCAGTTTGTGGGTGAGTGAGAGGCTATCCTGAAGAGGAACCAAAGTGCATGAACAGCCTGCACACTGTACCAGTGGCAATACTGATGTACATCCTCAGCATAATTTATGTTCAAGATGAATTGTCACGTTCATTTATTTAAAAGCTGAAGCAAATACAGACTTGGTTTCATAGAAAAGGGGTCTTTAAAATAAGTAAAAATACCCCAAATGTGTTTAATATCTACTGTGTTATAACTGTAAAAGAAACAACAGCATGTTCATTCACTTGACATATTTTGACAATTCAGGGAAAATAAGCAGGTGTAAGGACTGTCATCTTGAAGATGATAGAAGCAGGGCTGAAAAGCTGCTGTTGGGTATAAATTTGGGCAGCATTAAGCTAGTTTTTCTGATTAAGCCACAGACGCAGAATCTTGTAATGCATGGGTAACATTGTCCACACAGAGCATGCGACATGGTTTAGCTTAACTTCCCACTCAAAATCAGGTACATTAGTGTTGTTTGCTTTTTCCAACAATATACACAAGGCAGAGACAATATTCTTGTCCTTCTGAAACAGAAGATCCTTACTGATGAAAGGAATGTGCAAATCTAACTTCTGGTACAGTTTTGTGTAGTGAAACTCTCTGAGGAATATTTACTTGTCTAGTAGTTTTATTATTTAACGGCCTTGGCAAATTGAGTCCCCCCAAGTGGCCTTTTTTTCCTTATGGAAATATAAACTAAAATTGTAATACTCTCCCTTTTTAACAGATCTCTCAGCAAAAAATCAATATTTTCGCTTCCTCTTTTCATTCCTGACAACCAAGAGGGTATTAAAATCTCTATACTGACTTTTTATTGTGGTCTGGATTACTCAGCATTTAGCTTTTGTCTCATTTTGGTATCCCTCTTCAATGGATTAATGTCTGTAGTTTACCTTCGAAACCACCAGGGATTTGGCTGGCAAACTAAGAATTGGAAGATCTGTGCAAAATCACTAAAGGTTAGACTAATAAAATACAATTTTAAACAATTTTTTACATTAAAAAAGCTCTGCTGTTGTCTCATTCTTTAGTTTTCCAAGACTGGAACTTCTGCGTGAGTATTTCCTCTATCAGTGAGGTTCCCAAATTCCTCTGTTTTGGTTGATAACCACAGCCCCCCAAACCGTGTCTCCATTAAGCTGGTATCTTCTCTGTGTTAAATACTAGTCTTTCCCTATCCCTGATAGGACCTCCCTTTGAAAATGTGAGTTTCTGAAGGGAAGTGGTGTTAGGTGTATCTTCCTCATTTCTTTAACCATATGATTATATTCTCACTGGAGTTCAATGAAATCCGAATCCCTATCCTTGTTTGAATTCAAAGCTCCCTGGTTTGAATCCTGTCTCTCATAATAGTCCCTCAGCCACTGTCAAATATTCTGACTGTGCTTCAAGGCTGTAGAATTTAGTCAGTTTCATGGGCTATATCAAGGCAATGGGGGTATTGTCTTCTCAGAAACTGGATTTCAATATGCAATCAGTGAATGTCATTCTTTCAATAACCACTCATGCTGAGTAACATAATGGCTTTTGTGAATCTCTCTCTCAGCTCTTAATTCTTACAAAATCCTCTACAAGGACATTTGGCATGTAAGGCTCAAATATGACTTCTTCTAAATGAGCAGGACATGCATTTACCTTTACTTCATCTCTACACTGCCTTAGTTCTACAGTGGAATTAATGCTACTCCCTAAGAGATATATTCAAGATGATGAGGTTCTCAGACACTACAGTGGGGAGGTTATATAAGTTTCTTAATTAAATAGCATGTTCTTTCACCAATTTGAAATATATATGAATCAAGTAACTTCTTAAAATTAAGGCTGAATTGCACCCACAGCTGTTAAACATCATACTGGTTGCACCATTTAGTCCTTTCTTTGGCAGGGTATTTTTCATGGACCTAAATTTAAGTCTTAATGAATTAGATTAAATCTCTTTGTTGCTTAGGCACATTCTTGACTTCTTTGCTGAACAGAGACTTGAAAATGAACAACAAACAAGCTAAGTACACCCAGCAGAATCATTGGACCGTTGTTCCATAAGACTGGAAAGCTGACTTTGGCATGAAGACCCGTTTACTTAATTAAATCTCTTAATAAGTAGACCTCCTTTATGACTTTTACATAACTAACAAGCTTGAGTACTACAGATGATTTTTTCCTCAATATTATTGAGTAATTAACATTTAATTCTAATTAAATCCCATCATTTCCTGTTATGGTTAGCACAGAGACCCAGTTCCAGAATGCTCAATGCAAGCTGCCTTGCTTCACTAAACAGGTACTGCAGAGAAGTAATGCTGTCCCAGAAGACTTCTCCATGTATTCAATTAGAACACAAAGTTGCTGACTAATTTACACAAGGTAGATGTGTTGCGTATTGAATAAATGGGTTTGATTTGGATTAATACCTATTTCAACACTTGTATTAAAATACAGAAGGACTAAATCAAGCCAGGGACATAATTCCTCCTCCCCACTTCCTTCACTGGCAGTTTAAAATGAATCCAAAATGTAGTATTTAAACATAGATAAAACTAAATCTGGCATAGAGTATTACACACACACAAAAATAAGCATAATGTCTGTTTTATGTGTAGTCTTTCATGTTAAAAAAAAGATAATTTTTTGTAACCTAAATTTCTACAACTATTGCTATGTAAAATAGAACCTAAACAGATCAGTTTTCACTGAAAGCAACACCTATACCTTGCTTAATTTATAAAGTGATTAGCTGAACCCTAAGTAACCTGCAACTAATGGATGTTTTATAGAATATTTATCCTAACTCAACAGGCATAGGATGAGATCTTATTTTTCTTACATCTTTCCATTTTTCTTCAAAATGGATGGCACTTTGGTGTTTCTGATATGCTGACAAGTGTTTTGTGAGCTTGGATAGATGTAAAAAAGCCAAGTGCGCAATTAGATGTTGATAGGATTTGTTGGAAAGATCTAAGTCCAGGATGCCTATATGCTATGAGTCTGCAGAATCAGAGAAAGTCTTCCCACTGAAAATGCTACCAGAATATTGAAATCCTTAACCTGGTCCTTCTTACGAGTGTACTTGAAGTATGAAAATGTGTCTGCAGTGGTAATTTCCCAGGGCTGCTGTGTAGCAGCTTCAGAGCTGCCAACCCTAGAGCATACTGCATTTCTTGCTATGAAGAGGTAAACTTTGATGCCATCATTAAGAGAGGTTCAAAATGGATGTAGGTTCTTATTTCCACAGCAGGAAATCCAGGTGCTTTAAAGAAACTACAATCTTAGAGCTTCCAGATTCATACAGGCAATTTCTGGCAGGAGCCATAGGGATTTGTGTTTAGAGTCAGTTATCAGTGCAGGGCTGTTGGAAATCTTTGCCCCAGTGGTTTTGGAGCTGCAATTAATGGTTGAAGAATTCAAGCCAGTGGCAATGGCACAGCACATCTGTGCTGTCAGGAGGTTGCATTTCGTTTCAGAATATTCTCCTCTGTTATTTCATGACTGGGCACAGGGAAAAGGTATGAGATACGTGCAGGTGCCCATCCACCCCACTAGCCACAGGAGCTACTCATCACAGAATCCCACAGTGCAGCACAGCTCCCAGATGTGATTGCTTTTGCCTCAGCAGTGCTTTATACAATAGTACTGGTGATACTCTACCAGAATTCATTAGCAAATATTTCTTTGCCTATCTGTCTCATGTTTTTCTTTTTTCTTTTTTTTTTTGTCTTTAAGATTACCTCATTTATTTTCTGAACAGTTGTTTTTCATAACTCTTTTAAATTCATTGCAAATTCTTTGAGACAGGCATTAGTCACTCAGCAAGTTTTGTAAAGTGATGTGGGTACTTACAGTCCTTTCTAAGCAAAAAAAAAAAAAAAGAAAAACAATAAAACAACATCTTGAAAAAAACATTGAATAAGGCAATTTCTTCAAAAAGGATAAAATAGTTAGCAGTAAAATTCTCGTTTAATCTTACTAGATCATGGGATAATTCCCATAACTGCGAGATTACTGACACCACTGTGAATATTGCTGTTTTAATTGTTTGCTAATTAGCAGTTAGTGGGGAAGACCAAATTGCTGCTTGGCATGCTGCACTGTGGCACAGTTTTGGCCCCCCTGTCTCCTACACCCCATCTGTTCTTCCCCTCTCCTGTTCCACTAACTGTGAGCAAGGGATTACGCTTGCTCATGGACTCAGATGAGAAAGCAAGTTTTGCCAAGAAGAAATCTAATTTGGCTATTCTCGAAATTTAAAGCATAATTGAAGAAGGTTTTTCCCCCCCTCTCTCCCCTAAAATAGTGTTGCACTAAAATAAGAACAATAAAACCCCTCTAGTCCCAGCTTTCAAAGCTTCAGACCTGAGATTCAAGGAAAGAAGTAATATTATGAAGGAAACGAAAACAAAGGAAAAAAAAGAATAAAACATCTGAATAACAGGTTTCAAACTAACAGAGTAGTTTTCTTTGCTGTTTCTATAGCCACGAAGTGGTATGCACATGAGAAAAAGTAAAAATGGCAAAATGCAGGCAGCAACGACTTCTTGGAATAAAAATGAAAGATCACTGACATGAAACAGGTCCCTAATCCTGTTTCATGTCATTTGTGTCATTGTTTGAAATACAAGAATTTTCCTTTGAGCTCACAAGTCCAATTGCTATTCTCCAAAATCATCCAAAAAACTGGCAAAAATGGTGTGCATTGACCTTTAGCCAATGTTTCTTTAAAAGCTGTAAATAACATGGCCTGTCAGAGGTGAATCTGTGTAATGAAACACTTAAAAAGAAGAAAATTAAATCTGTCCTGGTTGAAACCAAGACAGTCTCTAATTCAAGTCAGAGGCCTTCACACATTAGTCCAACAAAAATCTCCTGTTTTGTGAAGGACCATAGACAAAGAGCTGTATAGAGACACTTGTCAGAGGCATTGTTTTTATGATCCATGGGAGCTTCAGGTGATGCTCAAGACAAGGCAGAAAAATGTCTCAGGAATAACAAAGATAATTCTGAGTGTCTCTCTGGTGAGCTGTTAAGTTCATAGAATATGATTATTGCATGATTATGGTGTAATATCACCAAAAATTTTCAAAGTTACTTAATAGTTTCTCCACTGTCCTCCATTTTCTCACTATTACAATATCAAGTTACATCATGGAATCAAAACAAACACTTGGCTACAGATATGAAGCAGTGTAGCTGACACATATCAAAAGGAGTTTAGCACTTAGTTGTGCTGTTGACTTTGGGGGATTCATGATTTGCACAAAATAAAATATACTTTAGACAGTCAAGTGGCCATGAAACCATCACTAATAAATTCAGACTGCTGAGTGACAAATGCATAACTTGGGAAGATTTGCTCTTTTTGTTAGGGGGCAGTGGGTTGTTTTGGTTTGACTTACAATTTTTTGAGAATGCCTGCATTTGGTCAGGAAACTGAAAACAGATAAGCACATACAGCACTTAAAAGATGTTTTTAACTGCCAGCATAGACATTCTGCACTTACTGGATCTGATGCTTAGGTATTATCTGCTTTACTCACTGATCATGCCTAAGTGTCTTGACAACAGTTCCTACCCATCTTCTGCAGCATTTGCCTTATGCCACTTCCCACATTCAGAACTTTTAATACAGACAGAGAGAGAGAAGTTCTTCCTAAGAGATTATCTCTTCCTAACCAAAGACACAGCAAAGGCATTCATGCTGTTCCTCCCGTATCTATTCACTGTGTGGAACAATGTCTTCCACGGAATACTGCAAAATTATATCAGCTGTTCAGTAGGAATTGAAAGAACGGATCACCCAGGATTATACTCCTTACTCTTCGATAAATCTCAGGTGTGACAATACTGGCAACAAGCAGAAGTGTTTTTATCCCCTGCAGGTTCAAAAAGATAGAGTTTTTTCTCTTCTCTGTTCAACATATGTGCTAAACCAGTGATATTATAAAATGCTACAGGCTTAAATGCTTGACATATGATGGTGGTGCACAGCTGTACACACTGTTTTATCAGGAAACAGAAAACAGTGTCATCCAGATTCTCATTGCCTGTAGAAATAAAGCACCAGCCAAATATTAGTCACATAAAATTAAGGAGGAGCTAGACAAAGATAAAATGAATAGGAAGTTTCTGCAGTTTCCATAGACGTGATGTCCCTCAAAGCCATGAATATTTTGCACCAGGTAACAATGCAAAAAAAAAAAAAATCATCAGCAGTTGGAGGAAAGATGACATGTGAGCGCTTCTACCTCGCAGGAAACACTAAGTGACACAGATGTGATATATAAAGAAATACTAGCATTTCTTCTCTACATTTTTGATCACTTATCTCTTTTGCTGAGGTGGGGAGGAATGGGGAAGCCAGACAGATACAAAATGTTGTTATGATGAGAATTTTATAATCTCCTGTCTAGTTTGACCACTAACTGGCCAAAATGACAATCAAACACCTCCCCTTGGGGTTTTACTTCCACTAAAGTGCTGATGCTTGGTGCTAAAAGTGGCAGCAAAGTCAGTAACAGTAGATTTGGGCTGCTCCAAGTAACAATGGGATGCAACACTTAAAAAAGTGAATAAAATTTTTATTCTTTGTATTTTATGTCAAAGTTATTCAGAGCCTTTACAGTTAGAACTAGCAAATGTCCTAAACTCTACTTAGTATGGGTTGGCAGAATTATACATGCAATTTTCACTAAAACCTCTTTTACAGTGCTGAGAACTGGGTATGGATTTGTTCAAACAGAAGTCTAACAAAGGTTCTGCAGTTTCCCTCAGAGTGTACTGATCTATTATTCACATTAACCTTTTTATGTGAGAAGGCAAACACGCTTCATGAAACTCAAATAAGACCTTTACATCGATCAGAGAATTTAATTCTAACCATTTACCACAGATTAAGAATCGGATTAAGAATGTATTACTGACAATATCCAGCTGGAAGGATGTACATGCAAAACTGGGTCATATCAACAGCTTTGGCCAATGATTATGTAGATAAATGCCATAATCTAAACAGAATGCCAGAGTGTAGATCTTTCCCTAAAAGCCATATTTGGAATGGTTTTAATATTGCTGCCTATTTAATCAACTATTGTAGCCGCCCTACTAACCATCTGTCCTAAACACATGCTGGATATCTGGTGTTTGGATTACAGAATCTTTGAAGGCTCCAGACTTTACTAGTCGGGAAATAAAAGAGGTAGATGAAGGCTTTATTAGCAGCTAAAAGCTAGAAACAACTTGAGTTCTCCTTTCTTTCTGAAGTTTGTGGTATTCAGGTATGTACCTCAAAAAAAAAAATGAAAACTCAGAATAGATTTGACTATATTGTTGCTAAGAGGACAAAATAGTCCTGCCAAAAGAAACTGGCTTTGTCCCAGATAATCTACTGTGTAACCAAAGTGTTTTAAATTCATTTGGAATTGGTCATTTTTCTGAGTAATATTTTTCCTTGTTAATAACAAGTTTCTGACTGAAGACCAGCTCCTTCTGAATACTAAGAGATATAGAATAGATGTCAGTCCTGCCTCAGGACAAAGTTGGTGGCTGAGTAGCTATCCAGAATGGAGAAATAAAGAGTAGTTTTCTCTACAAGAGGTCTGAGTACAATATAGTCAGGAGAGGCAAAATAATACCTTGATTTCATAAAATAAGTTCAACTCTTGAATATGGAAAGAAAAAGTCACACGGCCAAATGAAAATGGGCAAGCAATATGTCAACCTGTATAATCCAATAATAACGTTTTTTTTATCTGAAAGGGTTTAGAAAATTATAGTAGTAGTAATGTCTTCACAGAATCAGCCAAACATAGGAAGAAAAAATTTGTGACATGATAGGAAATGAAATATTGTTTAACAGTGAAAAGTTTCTTTTTACAAATCAGCTTTAAGACATTTACTGTACGTGGTAATAATTCAGTCTTTCAGAGGACCATTTAAAATGGTCTTTTCCATGTTTGTCTTATGGAATTCATTGTTAAGACTGTATGTACAACTTAAACAGAATCTAAAGAGTTTACTGACTGCACCATGGAAGATAATGGCTCAAAAATCAATTATTTGGTTCCAATTCCAGTCAATTGTGAAGACTATTTAGGAAATGAAAAATAAAAAGAAATATCATAATGACTTATTCAAGGATTTTAAATACTCCATCAAGAGTTCTAGTTTTTTACCATAAATCAGAAGATAAATTCCAATGCAAATGAAGAAAAAAATCACTCATTTTCTGAAAGAGGAAAATTAGAGTGGCAGAATAAAGGATGTGTTTAGCGATGATTATGTAGACAGTGAATCCAGTTTCCTCATTTTGCTCACCTCTGCAGACTTTTCTTTAAACTTTCCTGAGTCTTTCCTAGTTCTAGTCCGGAAGGCTTCTTCACTTTTTTACAAAATGACTGTCTAAGTGTTTTTGGTTTAGATTTCTTCACTTTTTCCTTCATAAAATTCTTAACTGCCTGGCTACATTTTCAGCGCCATATGGAGCAGACACACACATTTGCAGCCCTTCCTGGATGTGGAAACATGTGAGAACTCTTTCTGAGCTGGCCCTGCTACTATTAGCAGAAGGTAAAACTCAGTTTCAGGTGGAACATGGAGTTTTCCCAAGGATCAAATGTTTTTTCTTGCTTGCTTGCTTCCTTCCTTCTGTCTTGTCTTCTTTCTTTTCTTTCTTTTTGTGATTTTGATGTTGTAGATCTTGGAGAAGCATCTGAATTTACTCACTGGGGTGTTAGGGGCATGTAGTAGCAAGTATTTAGGCTGAGTTCTGACTGTCAGAACACCAAACGTGTTCAGCTTGTTCACAATATGGCCAGCTTTTAGGCTCAGGGCATCTTGAAATAGGACCATTTCCAGTGCAATGATATTAACAGTGTGGACATAACTTGGACACCTGGCTTGGATTGTTGAGGAATACATTTGGTGTACACAACTTAGTGGGCAACCTTAGATGTGTGTGACAAGAGCCTGAGCCAAGAGGCCAGAACTACCAGCCCTTTGCACAGAGAAGGGCCCGGGGACCTGTGGCCCACCCAGGTGACCGAACACTCAGAGACATGACAGGAGGAAATGACCCCCAGGTTTCATAGCATTAGACTGTGAGGGTTTAAAACCCCAGGGTTTCCTTTGTTTGCGGTCCCTCCTCAGAGGCACCAGCTCAAGCTGCTATTTTGTTATTTAGTCACTGCACCAAGATTAAGTTGTTTTAAGGACCAAGACATCTGAGACTCTGCTATGGGAAATCTGGGGTCGAGATGGTAAGGAAACTTGGTCTAACCAAGCATGACCTGTCAAGGTGGCTTCTGGACCATCAGACAGAGAAGTTTCCTAGACATGGAAACATGTATGAGTGGAATCAAAATCAAATCCATTTTAGTTCCACCAAAAGAAAACAAGAAAGCCAGGAAGACTGCACAGTAAATCTGTAATTACCCGTCTATGAGGCTCCTGATAGTTTCCTTTCTTTGGAAATGAGCAACAGCACTCTGATGTTATTGTCTTGTCCCTTTTTAAGGGGGACTAGATTAATCTGAAATCTATCCAGCCTATATAATTGAATTTCGTATCTCTCAGAATCTGGAAAGAGTAGGATTATCTTATTCTCTTAGCAGACACAATCATATACATCTGATCTATTGACTGAAGGTTTAACATCTATACCTGGTCTAATAATTGGTTGTTCCCCTTATAAGAAATAAGCATTTGTAGATCCTAATTCATCTCCCAGAATATTCTGAGTTGGAAGGTACCCACAAGGATCATGTAGTCCAACTATTAAGTGAATGGCCCATAGGGGGATCTCAATCTAGAATAGGACAAATTATATCCAAAAGGGATTATTTCCCTCTGTTGACAATAAGAGGAACCCAGATGAGTAACTGGTGTACGCAAAAGACCTGTGTATGTCTAAGATAGGCTGATACAAATTTGTCCCACAGCAATTGAAATAGGCTCAATATCTAATGCTTGTAGGAACTCAAACACCTTCCACAGTTATACCGTGGTGGTCAAGAAAAGGAATGGAAACCCTGTGGCGAGAGAGCAATAGCTGAACAGAGTGAAAAATGTGGGAGTTTAGAAATATCTGGGGATTGGAATTGACTACTCTGAATAAATCAGGAGAGAAGGCGATAGAGGAAATTAGTTAGAGGTCATGATGGAGAAATGGCAGCATTGTAGCCTAGACAACTGAGTAGTCATTTATGGTACTCATTCATCATTTCTATTTAATCACAAAACCTGAAGCATAAAAGTAAATGTCAAAGCAAACTTTAAACCTGAGTTAAATGCAGATGACTATGTGACCTGTCCCATCACACAACCTTTGAGGCCAATTAGCACAGACATAAGTTTAATAGATCCATTTACTTAAATGTCTCTATTTAACATAACTCATTGAAAATAACAAGGAAACACTAAAATCCCATATTTTTCATTTTAGTTAACAAAGTCCTTTCTATCACATATTTCTGTGCAGTGTTAATATGAGATACATTCAAGTTAACAGAAGAAATATATTCTATAAAAGACAGGAGAGAAGCCTTTCTGTATGCTACTGTTTATTTTTGATGGATAAGGCATTCAAGACAGTAGCCTTCATTTTCCTAATTTTCTGTTCAGGTGTTGAAATTCATAGGTGGGCACTTATTCAAACAGTTCTGTTTTTCATCACTATTACATTCATTATATTTAAAGTAACTGCAAATGTAAAGATGGAAATGGGAAGCAGAAGGGATAATTAAGTTCCTAATGTGGAAGCAGCTATACAAGGGATTGGCACAGGGCAAGTGGAAAAGTTGTCTATATGACAGAGGGCAGCCTGCCAGCCTTTTAGGTTATCTGATAATCAACTCCAGACATTTAACACTCACAAATTCATATTCAAAACTAAATAGGTCTTGGCAATGATATTTTGTTCATTGAAATGTTGTGCCACACTGGAATCAGCTCATGAAATAACTTGTTAACCAGTATCCTGAAGCAATAAACATGAAATTAAAAAATGTTCAATAGTCTACATCAATCATAGGCTAACATTTCTGATAGAGCTGGCCTGTAAATGAATTTAATAACCATAGACTAGAATGGAAACACAAACATGAGAAAGAAGTAACCTTTCAAGAATATGAGACAAAATATGAAGGAATCAGATAAGAAAACTTGGGACCATACTTATAACACATGGTATTAAGCGAAAGTCAGTGGCTGAAGTATTCACATCTTTTAAACTTATTAAAAAGAGAAAAACACATACTATGCCTTTCCAAAAGGACTGGACTACAAAATTGTATTTTATATATTGGAACAGGAAAGTAAGGTATCCAAAGCCAGTCAAATTGGAAATGGTGAATGTGTTTACCTACTCCGTTATCCTTGGTGGGAAAGCTTCAGCATGCCTGTGCACTCACCATGTGCATGCTCACTCACCTTCCCACAAGCCATCATTTCAATGCAGTTATGTTGCCAGCTACAGATTTTCTATATGTACTAACCCTGAATGAATCCAAGGTTTGTAAGCTCCTTCCCCTCCAGCTCCCAAGAAAAGGTGGACAAGAAGAAGGGAACAAGTGCTAGGACTTTCTTTAGCTTTTTCCAGCTGTAGTGGGTTTACCCTGGCTGGATGCCTGGAACCCACCAAAACCTCTCTCTATCGCTCCCCTCCCCTACTGGACAGGGGATAGAAAATATAATGAAGAGTTCATGAGTTGAGATAAGGACAGAGAGAGATCATTCACCAAATCACAGGCTCAAATTATATATATTAATTAAATTTACTGCTAAAAAAGTCAAAGCAGGATAATGAGAAGTTAAGATAGACTTTAAAAACATCTGCCCTCTCCACTCTCCCCCCTTCCCAGCTCTACCTCCTCCCTCCCCAGCAGTGCAGGGAGGTGAGGAAGCGGAACTAGTGACAGTTCATAACACATTTTTTTCTGCTGCTGCTCAGGCAGAGGAGTCCCTCCCATGGGAGACAGTTCTCCATGAACTTCTCCAGCGTGAGTCCATCCCAGAGCAACAGTTTTCCATGAACTGCTGCAATGTGGGTCACTCTTCCACAGGGAGCAGTCATTCAGGCACAGCCTGTTCCAGTGTGGGCTCCCCATTGGATCACAAGTCCTACTAGCACACCTGCTCCAGTGTGGGCTTCTCTTTCCATGGGTCAACAAGTCCCTGCCAGGATCCTACTACAGCACAGGCCTCCCATGGATTCATAGCCTGTTGCCAGGCATCCACCTGCTCTGGTGTGGGGCTCCTCCACAGGCTGCAGGTGGATCTCTGCTCCCCCACGGTCCTCCAGGGGCTGCAGGGGCACAGCTGCCTCGTCATGATCTGCAGGGAAATCTCAGCTCTGGTGCCTGGAGCACCTCCTTCTCTCCTTTTCCACTGACCCTCGTGTCTGCAGGGCTGTTTCTCTTACATATTCTCACTTCACTCTTCTCTGATCGCAGTTACATCTGTGCAATGACTTTTTATTTTTCTTCTTCTTCTTCTAAAATCTATTATCACTGTTACCACCATTTCTGACTGGCCCAGCCTTGGCCAGCAGCACATCTGTCTTTGACTCGGCTGGCATTGGCACTGGCATGGAGGAAGCTTCCAGCAACTTCTCACGGAAGCTACTCCTGTAACCCCCTGCAGCTCCCAAAACCTGGCTGTACAAACCCAATGTACCAATGCCCCAAAATTCATAATATAATTACACATTCTGAGATAGTATACTAAGTTGGTCTTAATGATCCCTTCTGTATTTTTTTTTAAATTTGATTTTTGTTGTAAACAGATTTCTCACCCAAAGTCTCACCTTTTTAATGGCAACATGAGTAAACTAGTATGTGGTTATCAGAAATGTGCTAGATCAGACGACAAAGGTAGTAGTCTCCTAGTTACTGGGCATGAACTCATCTCTGCTGGAAAAGTTCACACTTCAGATGAAGGAAGTCTAACGCATAATCAAAACTGTATTAACTGTTGTGGTTATAAACAACAATTTATTTAGATTTTCATTCCAAAACTACTTATGATCATAATATTAATTTTGTCTGAAGTTCAGTTGCCCGAAGTGAGCACATCCCTTCTAATATCACTTCAACTAAAACACTCTGTAACTGACCCAATGTAGAATAGGAGGTATATGGAATAGTCACAGATATGTCAAAAAGATCAACTTTTTTTTATTTTGTGAGTTTACTACCAAGTCTAAAACTATATTAACACTCTAAGTTTCTTATACCATTGACATAAAGGCTTTTACCATTAAACTTGCTCATTATTAAATTATCGAGGTCCTTGGTGACATTTAACCTATTCATAAAATAGTTGTAATATTAATAATTCATGACAGAAATTCACCTTTTTGTTATCTTTATTAATTTTTCAATCTATCACAAAGAATTTATTTGTAAATTAGTGAAAAACAAGACTACAAGCTGAATGAATTAATTTATTCCAAATCTTGGGATCTCATAGGGTAGGTAAAGAAATATATTAACCCAGCATATTAGTACTTTTCCTTTTATAACTGAATCATACATTTTTAAAGGAAATAAGATTACTTTTAATTCAAAGATAAAAGTGCTGGATGGCATTGGATTTTTTTTTTTCCAAAAAGACAATCCAACTTAGAGCAGATCTTCTGCCACCTAGGAGATAACCCCTAAGGAGCTGTTATGTCTATAAGGAGAATCTTTTTTAATACAGTAGTGTCTTTTAGCTTATCTCACAGAGGATATTAAAAGAAAGAAGGAAAAAGGCTTTCTCATAACTGTTTTACAAAAAAACCCCCAAAACTCCCAAACAATAAGTTATTTTTCCTTGCTTGATTCCCAAGGATTTATTAAAGTTTTACCCCATCATTTCCAATATTGGTACATATGCTTAACTGTAGACAAGGTTTCCCTGTGGTAGAGTAACCAGGACAATATGAAAACACTCCTCAGTAGGTTTCTTGTTGTTGAAAAAATGTCCTTAGCAAACATCTTTCTTTTTCATAGTGCTTTGCATTTAAATAATTTTTTATATATATCAAAAAGTGATAGCTAGTTCTGCTCATAAATAAAAAGCAAACTAAAGCAAACAAAACTATATTGCTTTCCTTTTAGCTAGGTACTTTCATCTACCCCCAAATAACAATGACATTTAGAATATGTGGAGACTCTAAAGAAGAATTTTGGTTATTTATTTTTTTGAGAAGAAAGACTATAATAAATTTCACATTGCATTTTTTTTCAGCATGCTTTTTTTGGATGATCACAGCTTTGCCTTCTGGCCTCAAAATAGATATCATCTGAGTTTCCTCTTCATCCTCTGTCTCCCGGGGCTGGAGAGAGAACAGATAGCTTATAATGATATTGTGCTCTTTCAACTTTATTTCAATGCAGCCAAACACATCCTTCAAAGCTTCGGGAAAGAGCTTTTTGATTGTTTATTTACTTTTTTTTTTTTAACAGGTGCAAAATTTATTGTCTTCTATTCCTTATATCCTCTTCTTTCAAATATAATAGAAGACACTCTCTCCTACAGTTTAAGGATATAACAAAGGATGAGAGTTTGATAGTCATAGAAAAGCATGCCTCTTGGATGCTTGTTTGCCGGAGAAGATATATATTTTCTACCTTGTTTAGTTTAAAAATTGCCTAGGTTAAAAATCATCTAGGTTTATGCAGTCTAATCATCTCACTGTTTAAAACTTCTAAGCTGTTTTCATTTCTCTAGACTTCATAAAGATGTATCAGTGTGAAACATAATGGCCATGTAAACACAGGATAGACTTGAGATCTCTACTCGCTATTCTTAAAATCTTGAATGTCCTTATCAGTTGCTCCTTTTGGAGGATAAGGAGCAAAAGTAAATGCAGTTTCAAATTTGTAAGTTCTTCTAGAAGACTTTTTAAAAGCAAATCTGAGTAAATGATACCTGAAAATAAAGCATCTAAGTTAAAGGTCTTGCAGAAAACTTAGCTTTGCAAAGGAAGTCCAGGAGTATTCATTGCTTCTTTATTTATTTATTTGTTTCTTTTATTTTTAAATAAATATACTAATATACTGGGTTTATTATATCTTATTTTGTGTTCAGAACCATCAGTTCATTTAGGAAACAGGCAGTTTGAGTACTGGAGTGTCTCCTTTTCCAGACATCCATGGATTAGAGAAGTCAATGAGTGAGCTTTATGAGATTCAACACATAGGACTGTTGCAGATCCAGAGGCCAGACCAGGGCTCTCAAAATCTGGCATTCCATATATCTGGCTCTGAAAGACGGTATGGTGTATACACTTCCAGATCAAACTATGGTCAGCCATGCATCCATTAAGCAGGAGCATTGGTGTTTCATGGTACATATTGTCTATTTTAGCCTAAGAAAATATGGTTGCATGATCCTTGCCAAAAGCATACTCTGTATGCTTTGCAACTGAGACTTCCTCAGCTGCCCAGAATGGTAGCCATGGATTCAGCATTAACGAAGGTTGGAAAAAAAATGCATTTTTAATATAAGCAAACAAAAATAACCTATTTTAAAAGCCTTTTTTGTTTTTATAGCATCTAATGGTCTTGTACTAGAATGAGTTGGTGACAGAATTTGAAAATACTATTGGTGACTATTAAACTTCAGTAAAAATGTCATCTTTGGTTATCATAGAGTTTTGAAAGATGAATCATATTTATGTACAGTTAATGTTTGCATAGCTGTGCAGGAATATTTGTGTAAAAGCATTTTGAGATTATTTCACAATAACCTGAGAAAACATAAGGTCTAAATATTTCCTGGCTTTGTTTCTTCTGCCCACTTCCATCTGACTGGCTGTAGGTTGAGGAATAAAGAAATCACTGGATATGTAAGACTGATTCTTCTTTTAAGTAGCTGAATATAAGCTTGTTGGTGTTTTGGGGGGTTTTTGGTTATTTTTACTGATTATTCCCTGAGTTGAAAGTCAGTTAAAATAAAATTACTAATATGCTGTTATGTACATGAACAGTAAACAGTCAGCTTTGTAGAATGCAATTTTATTTTTAAAAATTATTAAAGAAAACATCTGCTTTTAACATTTGTATTAGCACATATGGTATTAATACTTTGTATCAAGTAACTTTTATAATCAATGTCTGTCACAGCATTGTGCTTTGCAATATGTATTTAAAAAAGCACGCTCTGGAAAGAAAATCCCCTTGATGCTATGAAGTATGAAAAGGGTCAGTTTTGCTTACTGGCTCTTCCATCTACAGACATAAAGTACAGAATTCAGTTAAAGGCAATATTACAGTGCATCTGTTTCAAGCAGATGTATGGTTTTTGTCATCAGCACAAAAAAGCAAACACCAACACAAATGACCGTATCCATATGCTACTGACACTTATCTTTGTCACTTATGTAGCATAAATTATATTGAGTTAGCTTAGCATATTTTAAAAATAAATGGATTTTTGTTCATTTTTTTCTCAGTGTTATTTTTTGTTTCATCTCCCACTAATGGGAGTTCATTTCTCTCAAGTGGCAACAGAATTGGAAAAGCTTGGTAAGCTCTTAAAAATTGTGCACTCTTGCAGAAAGTTACATTTCTGTGTCCCTTTTAGGAGGCTTCGTTTGCAGGGTAGCAGATACCAGCCAATTACATGCACAGCCTGGCCAGTATGCCCACTCACTATGACTCCTGCCTGTTGTAATGACTTTGATCAGACTCTAAATTAGGTTTCTACATTTTTATGCTGATTAAATTATTCCCTTGTGTGTGATTCATCCTATAGCAAAAAAAGGATTGAGGAAAATATGCCAATAATTTTTGCTATCAATAACATTTCCAAAGTACCAACTGCATAAAAATAATAACATCAGAAGTTGCTGATAGCAATATTTCCTCCATTTTATGTCCCTGTTTTGCCTCACTTGGCTTTAGATATTGTCGTAGAGGCTCTTTCTATAGGGATTGATACATACTGTGGTTTAAAAGCATGAACACAAGGGTAGCTTGCATAAGGAGCTTGCAGGATTCAGATTGCTGGAGGACTTTAGGGACAGTTTAGATAAACTATTGATAGAAAGAATACAACTGAAGTTAGTTCTACTGGAGGGAAAAAAAGTCAGCTACCTTCCAGCCATAGTTTTCTCTGGTCCTGTGAGTCTATGTTTTCTAGATTATTAGTGGAAACAAAGTTGTGGACATCCAACAAATTCTTGCAGACCTCATAAACTTCACCCTCCGGGGCCTGACTTTTCTTCCCTTTGCTTTAGCAAAAAGGAGATTCCATGGCTTCCTTGGGTCACTGCTTTCAGCATTTAACTCTCTACGTAATTATACATATTTTCCTAACATCAAACCTACTCTTCCCTGTTAAGCTCATTTATTCTTGTCCAGTCCACAGTGGACACAGAAAATAATTGCTCACCAATGAAAGACTCCTTATATTGACATAAGATTAAATAATAAAACACAAGAATTAACAGAGTCCACCTGATGCCCTCAGAGATCCTTCCAGTGGAAATTTCCTTGAAGAAGATTTCATGTATCTGGAGAAATACTATTATTATTATCAGAGGCTGAAATTACTGTAGTGATTACCTTGAGTGGAATTAGTCATCTTTCCTTGGGTGGAATTAGTCATCTTCTAGGGTTTTTAGGTTGTTTTGCAATTTGCTTTTGCTCCCACAGAACTCATGCTAATAAGATGTAGGTATGTATGTTATATATAGATATATTAAAAATATATGCAATAATTTCCAGCTTGATAAAACTTATCTGTTTATTTTTATCACATCTTTGTGTATTTTGGCTCTCTCACTAAAATAGGGAAGGAATGTGTGTTTTCAAAGTATATTCACATCTTAAAAATCTCTGAGAATTTTTGTAGGATGTATGTAAAAGTCCCATTCAAGTACTCAAGTCACTGTGGAATTTTCTCACACACATCAATTGTTAATCTTTTCTTTTTTTTACATAATTTGCTCACTGGAGGTAAAATGGAAAATTCTTTTTATTATCCTTTCCTTGACAGTATTTCATTAGTTGGAAGACTGTCTTTATGTTATCTTGAACCTTGTCTTTAAAAAAAAATCAGTTTCTTCAAGGTTTTCTAGCAGACACATTTTTTGAGCCTTGGTTTAACATACTTGTTTTTCTCTGTCCTTCTCTCCATTTTTTTTGCATCTTATTCAAGTGCAGTGTCCCCAGAATCTAAAATAGTCGTAAATTTGAAACCTCACAAGAATCAACTAGAATTTACATTATCTCCTTGTCTTATTATATAAATAATTTCTGTTAGGCCAAACCAGATTGAGTTGGTTTTTTTTTCTGCAACTGTGGGGCATTACTGACTCATTCAATTAATGACCCATCACAACTGCCACATCCTTTTGCATCATATAACTGATAACCAGTTGCTCTTCGCTTTTTATCTGTGCATTTTTTTCTTCTTTGCATGTTTCCTTATTGAATTTTGTATTTTTGTTTTTGAGCTTTTTCTTCAATTTATCAAAATGATGTTTAAATCTTATCCTGTTCTACAGAGCGCTTATAAACCCTTATAGCTCATATAATCTAAAAATGCTTTTAGTGTACTTCAGTCATTGCAGTCAATATTATTTTAACAGGTGTCTAGAACAGACAGATAATATAGTTCCTCGATATAACCTGGATAATAATTCTTTGCAAAAAAAACCAGCCTTTGAAGACGAGAAATTTTTACGAGTCTCAAAACAGGACTGACACTGTATAATAGAATATCTGATGTTATCAAAGCTGTCTGCATAAGCCTTGTGAGAAATTTATACTGTCATGGTTCCAGAATTCAGCTGTTTTCTAGTTACACCAGCTTACAAAGAGAGCTGTAAGGTTACACCAAGGCCTATCAAAGTCAGGAGTTTTTTTCACTTTCTAAAGCATTTGCTCCTCTGTGCTGTTGAAGGAGTATTTATGCTTCATGACTCTTCTATGTGATCTAGCACCGCAAAATCTGATCATGCTGCAAGATTATAGAGATCTAGCCATGCACAAATCCTGCTTGATATCAAGTAAGTTTTTAGGGAGTGCTGGGGTTTTGCTTTGGGTTTGTTTGGTTTGGGGTTTTTTATTTTCAGAGAGAGGTTATTTTGCTTGTAAATGGAGCAGAGCTGATTTGTATATCATCAAGGGACAAGGGTGGACTACTGAGATGCCTTTTTCTGGAGTTACTTTTCACAGCAAAACTGGTCTTCAGAGCTTTTAGAGATTTTGCTGTTGCAGAATATAGATGGTTTTGGAAGGCAAAAGTGTAAAGCATGCCGACAGTACGTTAGCTAATGCATGTGTGTGCTGAAATTGTCAAGAGAAGTCATGTTGCAGAGGGAGAGAAAATCCCAAAACCACAGGCAATGCAACCCCTCAATTAATTCCTGCAGGACATTCATGTAACTTGGAATTCAAGACGCAGCTCCTTCTCTTCTCAAGTAAATCTTCAATTTTTTAGCTGCTATTTTGCTCCTGTTTGCCTCGTTTAAGTTGTTGCAGGTAAAAGCTGATCTCACATCCCTGGTCATGTGGAAGGCACATCAAACAGGGGAAAGAGGAATCTGTTTTCAAATTGCAGAAATGGTCTGCGAAACTCTAACGAACAAATTGCTTCTACCACTGAGTTTCATTTGGTTTTTTATGTGGTAAAAAGATGAAGGAAGGGTGGAAACTAATTCCTTTTCAGCCCATTGCTCATTCTAAAGGAGCCCAATTGGCAAAACTGGAACAGGTGTCCTCAATTCAATTATACAAGAGATGGCAGAAGCAGTTGGACCAGGAAGCACAGACCATGACTCCACTGCAGAAAAGAAATTTTTTGGATTTTACTTTAGGTTTAGTTATGATCACACAGTTTACCCATCAAGCTGCTGTACAATTTTCTGTACACTTAGGAACAACAAATTGCTATTAATACAGTCAGTTAAGTAGATGTCATTTACCGATATTTCAAACTAACAAAATGTTCTATGATGTTTCTAGTTAGGTCACCAGATAGTCACCAGTTGTCAATTACTGAGAAGTTTCAGGGTATATTATCTGGCATCCAGTGTCTCACTACATAGTCACTGATTTTCAGTATGGAGCTGACTCATGGCCAGCACAAGACGCAAGATGAGCAGTGGTGTCTCAGTATAGATGTAGTGTAGTTAGTGCCATTAATAGTGTCATTCCAGATTGGGCACTGAGGCAACCCTCCTTTGTTAAACTCTTCTGGCCACTATAACCATCAGCAGTTGCAAATCACCCAAGTGAAGTATTCTGCACTGTTTTATTTTTTCCACAAAATGAGGAATAGCTACCTGGCAGTAATCCAGATGAATGACCCTCTATTGGCAAAATAAACCTGTAAAAGTTATATGTAAATAGATAGACACAAGCATTGTATATAAAGTGGTTTTTGGAAAAGTGACAAAACCAGTATAACAGAAACTATCTGTACACACACTTCACAGTCATCCATAGCAGTAACTACTTCCATTGTATATGCTGTCCAGCAAATTTATCCAGAATGTGTAGACATTGAAGACTAAGATGTAAGTTAAAAATTGAATAGAAGAAAACTGTTTGGTACACTTTTTTTTGCTTGTCAACTAACATATATTTTCAAATATTTGTCATAAACAATTTCTTTTTTTTTTTTTTTAAATCACAGTAGAGATCAAAACCTGTAAAAATGCATTTCTTTTTTATCCAATAATTCCAATATTTCCTTCACATGCTGTGCTTGTAGATCTATGATTCTGTTCCCCTCAAGCTTGAAATATGTAGTTAAATGATCATTAGTTTTTAATTTAAAAGAAATTGCCTAAAACACTTTGTATCTTCAGAAGTGTTTGAGGTTTTGCATATAGGGAAATCATATTGAAATTCCTATAAATGTTTTTCATATTCTTTGCACTCTCCTTATGGCCTATTCTTTCATGCTTGCTTTTTTTATTTCACTCACTGTAGTAAACTCATGCACAGATTTGGGAAATCTGTACCTGGCATTCTGATGGGAAGCATTCTTAGACCTCCATCAAACCAGTCAAAGAACAGGCCACCCCAGTGTGAACAACTTGTTACGAGACAGGCTTGTAGTTCAGATTGTTCTGGAAATCCTTCCAGAAACAGGCATAGGTGCCCACTTCTGGCCAGGTAAATCTTTTGTCAATATCAAAATATTCTAGTGCAGCGCATTTCTTTTGTTGCAGTTCCAAAGAAGCCAAGTGATTGCAGTGAACATGACAAGACACAATAGCAGTTGACTCATGTATAATGAAACATTTATCCCATATGAATCAATATTAAGTTTGTTAGTGCATTGTAGTAAAGATAATGCATTTTCATTCTCAAAGGATCAGAAATATTAATTTCTTTCATGGATTTTAAGCAAAGAAACACTTCAGACATATAGAGTGTGATAAACATAAGGATACTTTGTTCACATTAGAAAGATGTATATTTTCTCCCATGGTGAAGCTATACTTATTATTATTATTGGAGTCAGGTCTATGAATAGCTATAAAACTCTAAAATTGATGTTGCCAAGAGAAGTAACATTCAGTTTCCTTTTTTTCCCCCTTTCTTTTTCTTCCCTACAATTCTGTGCATGCAAGCGTAAGTGACTAGGATGTGTTTTTGAAGCTCGTTGAAATAAGTGATAACCAAAGTAGAATGCTTCAAAACTGAAAATACATAAGAATAAAATCTTATAACGGGGAAGACATGGAAGAAGACATCATGATCAGAACAAAAACCAACTTTTGGGAAGTTGATCAATTCTCCTCTGTTTTTATCATCGGTCATCTCTTATTCTGTTTTGGACCCTAAGCACATGAGATGCTCAAAAGAGTTAGGCTCATTTGCTTTGCATCTGTAAGCAAAGCTTTTACTGAATTTGGAGCATTTAATTTTAGGAAAGAAGGAGTCCACTCTTGGTAAAGTTGTAGTCAAAAAATCATCAAGGTATTGCATGCAAAAAAAAGAGCAAGTTGGAGAGTAATGGAAGAATGGATATGAAAATGAGGAAGGTCAAACTGTATCACAAAAACATTCGGCCTTAGAAGTCAAGAGTGGACATAATGTAAGTGTATTATTGACTGAAACAGAAAGATAAAAAGTTTTATTTTCCTCTCTCATCACATAGGAACATGATGATATTTTCAATCAAATTACAATATTCAGACACCGAAGGTCACTTGATAAATCGGTGGGCTTTTAATCATTTGTGAATCATGTAAGTCTCAGAAACGCAGTGCTATGGAGTATCATTGAGACCACAAATTCAAGATGATTCAAGAGAGAAGTGAGGAATTGTGTAAATGTAAAAATATCTTGCAGAATAATCATAATTATCACAACTTGGGAAGGTATATTTAGTTTTGTATTTCAAATTTTAAGGCAAACTCTTACAGAGACCAAGAAGTATCTGCTAAGGAGCATGCTCTGTCACACTCTGATTGTTTTTTTCTTATGCTCTTTCCTGCAGCTAATATCACATACTAGACACTGGAATTTGTCAAATTGTGAATCTGGATATTTGTTTTCTTGTGAACCTAAAAATAATATTTGCACTTGTCTTTTTCTCCTCTGAGAACCTCACAAATCTTCGGAATATGCAGAATTCCTGAGTGTTACTGAAAGTTCTATAGATACAGTTACATCCACACAGATCTATTAGTAAAAGCCATACATATATCTGTTGGGGCTTCAGTTTTTGCATGAAAAAAGGGAAAATTAGAACCAAAACATTGATTAGACTGAAGAAAAGTTTCTAAATTACAGTAATGAATTAATTGCTTTTCTGGATATATCTCAGATATTGGCATATCTGGATATGCTATGTTCTATAGATACATACTTGTGCGTCTGGCACAATGGTGTTTGTATTTGCTTTATTTTGCTTCAGAATACAAAGCCTGCTCTAACTTGCCATGTAACATATTAGGGTATTTGAGGAAGGTTCAGCTTTTAACCTGTCTAAAGAGTGCATTCATTTATTTTAAACTGAGTTTGAAAATTACTGATCCAACAGTTAATTATGTTTGCAGCAAGGTAGATGACTGACATACCATAGTGTATTTAAGTGTATTTAGTGTATTTTAAGAGGGATTAATTTGTGTGGAATAATCACATAATTTTCATTATCACTTTGCTTTTAAACTGTGCCTCAAATTCTGCTGAAGTTCACCATCCATGCCTTAAGCATTAGAAATTCTGTTTTCAATTGTAGCTTAAAGGCATCAAGAACTCTCCCTTTTCTTTTGAAGGACTTGAAGGGCAATTGCAGCAAAGCAATGTCACTCAGGCATGAAAATGTTTTTTATGGTTACAAAAGCTCCACCTCAGTGTCTTGTGAGAGCTCATGGCTGACCAGGCAGCCCTGTATTGTTTTTATCACGTAAGGGATCAGAATTTGGATTGGGTAGTTATTTTTTTCAGTGAATATTGAGAGGAAATTATTTTTGATGCCCTAAGGTCAAAGTTGCTTTTTAGCAGCTTCTTAAGTCAGTGCTTAAAATGCCAGTAATGTGAAATTCGGGGAGGAATACCAATATTTTCAGAGGTGCAGGTGATGTATTGAAATGATACTCAAATGAAAGAGCCCTGAGGTGAAAGAAAAGCAGAAAACAGGAATTTATCTCACCTCATCTTAGACATGTGCAGTGTAGACATCAATGTCTGAGCCAAGCAGACATTGCTAATCAGATTGTCTTTACAGTCAAGGGAGAGAAACAGCTGCTTTTATAGCTGGATGCATTTGATGGAATTTGGATGTCTTGTTTAGGATGATATAATTCCCACCTAAGAAGTGTCTTTTTCTTTTCATTGACTACAAAGGAATATGAAAATGACTAGCTTAGATGCAGACATGTAGATAGCTGTGTTTGGTTAAATAAATGCCACTTTGAAACACTGTTAATGGTGGCAAGAGCAAATTGCTTTGCAGATCTATTTATGACTTTTTTTTTTATAACAGTCCTGTGTTATTGAAAATGCACAATAAGAATGTTAAGGTGCATCTGTAAATTCTAATTAAAAACTAAAATTGGGAAAAATTATTTCTCTAAAGGAATGCTTTGCTTTTAAAGGAGAAAATTTCAAAAAATAAATTACTAGTTGTCCGCTATGCAGTTTTCCACTGTCTGTTTTAGAAAATGCCCACGGATCAAAGGGGCTTCTTACATTCATCAACACAACAATGTTCTGATGTGTAAAAGTAAAGAGCAGCTCAGATGAGCCATAAAGAACAAATAAGCAGCATTATCAAAAGCTTGTCAGCAGTAGGTAAATCTGAAGGAGCTAGTTTGTAGTCTGAAAAGAAAGCAGCACAAATCTTTCAAAGAGGTCAGACAAGAAATTGTGAAATTCCATCCATGCTTATATATGTATAATCATGAAGTGACTTGTACAAATTCCATTCAATGTTAATAACAGTAATAAGCACAGCTGTGTAATTCAACCAATGTAATAATATTTACATGCTATTTTTTTCAATTGTGATATGGGTACTCTGTATTATCAAAGTTCTTGTCATGTTGGTCCTTCTTCTTCTGAAAGCACTTAATGCCCTCAGCTAGCCTCATTCTCACTCCTCTATGTTCCTCTCCTTCTTCTTTAAGAGGGTCTTACTGCTACTTATGATAACATAACCAAATGAGTCTGCAGCACTGATTCATACAGAAGCATTAACATGTGCTCCATATTCCTCATCATGGTGTGACTCTTGGCGGTGGTCCTGTGCAGGGACAGGAGTTGGACTTGATGATTCTTGTGGGTCACTTCCAACTCAGCAATTCTGTGATTCTGTGATCATCTTACATATTTCCAAACATCTTATTTCAGTGTATTTTTTTATTATTATTCGTAATTTGCTAAGAGATCTTAACTGCCTTTTCTAAATTGATGCTGAGGTCAATTTCTTCAGTTAAGCATTTAGCCTGAAACATTTAGTTTGCCTCTTTGCCAGTTTTGTGGAGATGTGAAATCTTTACCAGTCCTGTCAAAACCTCAGTAATGCTGCCTCAGCACAAAATTTTCCATCTTAGCTCTCGTTTAAGATAATATAAATGCAATCACTTAATGTACTCTTTCTCAGACTTTAAGATGTGTACGTTTGACCTTTACAGCAGGGCAAAATGATTGTTCAATTGTAAACTTTGAGATTTAGCTCTTTGACAGTCTTTAATACATGATGATACTTCTCTATCTCCCAAGCTTAATTAGAGCATTATGACTTTCTCGGGAAAGATCTTGACAAAGACCACCTGAAAATATTTCTTCTCTTTTCTTCACTTTCCCCTTACACACAAAGAAATCTAGCACTGAAATAAAACACCATAACAATGAAGGAAATGTGTCAAATTCAAAGTTTACTTCACAGTCAGTAGAAATCATCCCCGCCTTGGAGTTTCCATCTTTGGACACTGAATTAATGTTGATTGTTTTAAACCTAACTCATTGTATTTTTTACTTTTCTTACAACTTAGTCCAAGTAGGTACCAATTGTCATGAGAAATTTTATCAGTAGATATAAAACTGTAGTGAAAGAAGTAGACTTCATTTACCAAAGTGGGATTTCTTTCCTTTCAAGTTTAATTTCAAAAAATATTATCAGAACATTCAGATTTGTTGAGGTAGCCTGGTTCAAGATTTTTGTTTAAATTAGTTTAATTTTTTTTTCTTCACAATACATGTTGTTTAAACAGGTCATACATCTGTATATGTAAAACCAGAATTGTGTTTGAATATAGATGTAATAGAATATTTTAGAATGTTTTTCAGGAAGACTTTTTGAAATAATGAAGATTCTTCTTAATTGAAGTATAGCAAGACTTTGAAATAATGAAATTCTTCTCAAAGAAGGATCACTATATTTTGCAGTACTTGAAAGCAATATAAAGTTCATTCTTGTTAGCTGATTGACTTGAAAGTAACCTAAAATCTGTTTACTTGGAAAGATGCACAGGAAAATTTTACTGGTGATGCCATATGGAACAATTACAGTGACAACCCTCAAAAGGGTAAAGCACTAGGATCTGTTTTGTACAGTCAGAGCGGTAAATTAATACCCCAAGGATTAACTCACCAAAGTCTGAAGTAATCAGTAGTGCAATAATTGTATCATAGACAGTGAATTTGACTCAGCTAAGCTGTCACTGTCCTTCTGCCACACTGGATTGCTAATGGAAATGCTGTCTGCTGAGGAGGAGCTGGGACAGGTCTAGGATCTGACTGTGTTCTAAACAACCACGTTGACACAGGTATCTGCTCACAATATCATGACAACATTTCATACATTTATTTTTGCTTTGTATCTGTCTTTTTGTGGACCTATTGATGAAAAGCCACACAAGTCTGTGAATGCTTGGTAATAGGTAATTACAAAATGAGCCTGTTTGTCATGTAATAGTTTGGCATATAAACACTGGCAATTTTTAACTCTACATTCAGTGTTTCATGACGATTTCAGGCAATGTTTCCAGGGAGTCTGAGGAAAGACAACTTTGATAACCCTATATATGCTATATATACTGTGTAACAGAGCATTATAAGTCCTCACTTTCTCAGAGAGCAAAACATGTTGAAACACATTTAAACAACAGTGTTTTACACTACTAAATTCAAGACTAAAAATGAGTTTGTTCTACTGAGTGTGGCTAGGTTTTTTTAAATTTATTTTTAATAATAGAAAAGGTCTTTTTTGAAGTCAGAATGATTTTAATTACAGCTGAGAAAATGTTTTTAGCTAGCTAAGTAGATAGTTTTTTTGAAATTTAATATGCTGTATAAAAATATATGCTTAACAGGATATTTGACTTCAATTTTTAAAAGACTGTGTATCAGAGACTATTTTAGTATGAAAGTGAACTTTTTGTATGCATGAAGTAATCTTGGGCATGTATAAATAAATAGCAGAGCTGGAGAGCCTGTACTCTTCAGATGATGCAGATGATTTACTTTCTTTATGTATTAAATGTACATTCTCATGCTGTGTACTGAAGCGGTTGCAATAACCACTGTATTTACTTTTGCACAACTAAGCTGTACTGCTTTCAATGAAAGCTATTTTTGTTTATAGAGACCTTAATTTTGATACTATATTAAATACAGTGAAATGAATACAGACATTCTGTCTGCTTTGTGATAAAGCTAAATTAATACCCAAAGGATTAACCTTCAGTGTGCAGTGTACTGACTGCTATTTTAGAAATTACTTATGATTGCTTTTAAAATATGGTTCCACCAAAGACATTTCTTGTGATGGGGGCAGGGGAAGGGGAGGGGAGTGCAGGAGAAGAGAAAAACATTTCTAGTCTAACATGAGTAAAATATTCAAACACGGCATCTTTTTACCACTGTTATATCTGGTCTAATAATTTCAGTTAAATGTTGGGGTCTTTTTGCTTGTTTCTTTGTTGGTTTTATCCTCATTTTCTGAAAGGATTTAGTTGCTATTCCGTAACATTTATATTCTTCATCAATGCCATGTTAACAAAAGCAGAACTCAAATTCTGGAGCCAACTGTTTGCCAACAGAGTAGCCTTCTGTAAAGCATCTCATCTATTAAAAATTACAGTGTTTCAAAATAAGCTTTAGTTAATTTAAGTTCTTTCATCCTTGTGAATTGTTATAGGAGGTGTTGGCTTCTGCTGTGGTTGTGAGCCTCCTGAAGTCAAGGACATGACGCTGGGTCAATGCTCTTGGTACATTTAAACAAGAAAGGACTATTGGATTCAAGTAGTTTTTCTTGTAAACATATGGCATGTTATCTGAAGATACGACCTCATTATACACAAAAGGTCTTGAGAAAATCACAGAACAACCTCATAAACTCTGCTGCAGTTCTAGAAAGTCTTTTCTGATCCAGCATTGAGAAACAGTTGCTTAAAATGTGTACAAAAAATGGTTTTAGTGACAAGTGATTAACTTAACTTCAAAAACAAACTTTAAAACTTTCAACCACCTCTAGATTTGCAGAGAAAATATTGCAATCATATGCCTTCAAATGGACTGCTTATCATCTATAGCAAAAATAATTAAATATTGTAGTGTCACCACTTAAAAAAGGGAATATTGCTAGATTTTTCACGCATCAGTGAAAAGGCAAAGATGTCTATTTCCACCAAGGAGTATTTTTACTAATGGTCTGTATGCAGATTTGAAACACCTGTATGAAACCCTGTTGTACACAATCTGACTCATATCAAGCACTTGACTTGCGGGTGAATATATAACAAACTCAGGGAATAATTAAAATATATTTCCACAAAGAGATGAGAAGTTGAAAATACTCTGTCTATTAAACTGAATCAAACTTCAGAAGACTAAGAAATGCAATCTGTTAGTCACAAACCTTGTTCATATTGATGTATATTTGCCTTAAGCTTGTAGTCTCAAATAAATCTGATGTCATTTCACCCTCCTACTTTGGCTAATCTTTTTCCTATCATGAAAAGCTCTACCTGTATTTTAAAGCCATCATTTACTTTGATACTGATGGCCTAAATTAAATGTAGCCTATATTTTGGGTTGGTCCATATTTTCTTTAAGTATTTGTATGTATTTTCATGGAATAATTTCTCTTGTCTCCAATACTCAAATTCAGAATAGTTTTTGAGCTGTAGCTCTTGTTCTTTCAAAAGTTTTGAACTTTAGAAAAAACTTATATCCACTTTTGATTAAGCCCTTCTACAAGGAAAGGGTACTTTCAAAATTCAGGTTTGTTGCCTACGTATAGTTCAGTATTTTACATGATATTATGAGCATTTTTCTTTCTTTTCAGAACATTTTAGTTGCACTAAGATGCATTGTGGAATCATTGTGGGCAAAGGTATTTGGTTCTAATGTTGTAAAGCATCATATGAATTCTGATCATCCTTTTTTTTTTTTTTCTCAATTTAATAAATCATTTTTATGATTTATTGATATTTCTGGCAGACTATCCAGAGCTCAGCCCCTCCGGGCACAGCCAGCCTGTGCCAGCCGTGGAGCTGCTGCTGGCACTGCTCTTTGCTCTCGTTTACCTGCACAAAGTGACTTTGCATGCACTGACTAGATAAGTGTGCCCTGACTCTCCTTGGAAGCAATTTAAAAATACATCTCAAAGGCAGTACATGCAGAAGATTTCACACATGTTCAAAGCCAAGCATGTGATTGCATTCTTTACTGGCTCAGTTCCAGAGTGCCTTATGAAATGCAGGCAAATTACGGGAATTAAAAATAGAAAGAATATTACTAAATAAGGCTCACAATGTTATGTGGTGGTGTGATTGTTTTCCCAAAGGACAGAAGAAAAGAGATTATCTTTCATTTTACCCCTTTCTCCTGAGAACAATTTTTTAAAAAGGGACAAAATCTACATACTGCTCTAGAAGATTTTCAGATTAATGTGTTGGGGCTTTTTTTAATCTCAGAGGTAGGATAAATACCTTGTAACAGTATCTAAATATTTGAGAAAACCTTTGTGCAGTGAATTTTCTATAGAACATATGTAAATTGTTTGCAAATTGAACTTGGTTCCTGGAGACTAAATTAATTTATATAATATGTGCCTTTCTCACACACACTTTTTGAGAGTATTGCAGAGTATTTGCAAAGCATGAGCTCATACTAACCTTATATGCCAATGCCTTCTACTCCATTTTTCAAAATGTGCTTTTCTACACAGGTGAAAATTGTCAAAATGCAAATAGAGACACTTAAATGACAATAAATCATGAAACCTTTTGGAAGCAGCTTTACCTTAGTCCATTCCATCCCATTCACACAGAGATTCTCTAAAATAGTCTAGATTTCTTGCTAATCACTGTTGTAAATGAATATGTACAGCTTCCCACAGAAAAATAGAATCCACAAACAAAGATTTACCAGAGTGGTGGTGGAGAGACAGACAGAGAACTGATCTGCCATCACTTCAATGAGTATAATTTGGTTTTTTGCTTGTTTTTCAAATTTACTTCACCTGATGCATATTTGTGTTACATTAATTAATTTTTGATTAACTGACATGCATCAAAACTTTATGAAAAAACAGTAGCCTTCATTAAAAACAAAAAGAGAATGATAAGAAATATTATCACAGAGGATGGCCACTTTTAAAACAGGATAAAAAGAAAGATAGGGCTGAAAATATAGCAGAGGGTTCAAACCAATAAGGTGATTACCTTCTATAACCTTTATAGTTGCACTGGACAAATAAAATCATTAAAAATCAATAATATTCCAAAAGAAACTAGGTGATAATTATGCATGATATTCAATCATTCTACTGTATCATAAAAGTTTATTTCTGTGTATTACCTCAAAATTATATGAAGGTTGAAAATTGCAGTGCTCAGGCATTAGAAAGTCAAACACAAAGGATCTTATGAGAAGAAAACCCTCAATTCATCATATAATTAATTACTACCATAATGGTTAGCAGAAAGGGATCCTATAAATCTCTTGAATAAAAATAACATTCAAGAAATATTCTTCATACATTTCTTCTCTCTGTAATTAGCATCCTAAATCTCTTTATATACACACAGCCCTACTGCTGGATGGCTGTTACAGCACACCCAAAAAACCCCAGAACTTTACAGTTTAAATGAACAGAGGATTTTGTAACTTGAAAAAAATTAAGACAGCTAAAATATTTAAGCTAGATTTGGTCCCTAGACACGAAATAAACTGAGTGTTTGGAACAGTTTCTGAAGAAACTGGATATGGATAAAGGTTTGAACAAGAGAAGTTACAGGTTGGACCTCTGCCAATGAAAAAAACCCCAGAATTTCCTACTTGAAAGATTTTACATCACACAGCTGTGAAGTTTAAATGAGACCACACCATAATGAAATGATTTGTGGGACCTAAAGAGGACCTACATAATTTTAGAAAGTGTAAATGAATTATAGCCTGTACATTTGGCTTTCAGACGTAAGCTGTTGAGAGCTTTCAAAGTTTTCTGGAAGAGTTGTGTCATTTGAAGTAAGTAATTAGGGCACTTAACAACTATGGATGAGATAATGTTTTTTTTCCCCTCCAGTTATGAGCGAAGCATAAAAATTTGGTGCAATGGATAAAAATAAAAGTGCTTCAGCACTGCAGTCACAGAAATGGCTAGAGTATTCTACAGATACACTTCAGCTTGCCCTGAGGTGACAATTTCAGGTGTGATAGCCAACCCCCAAGGCCAGGACTGCAGCTTAAACTCTAAAACCCACGGCTAGATTTGCCCACCAACAGCTCAGTCACTTCAGGACTTCCATACTCCAATGGAGTGCAGAGGGAGAGGCTGGAGCTGAATCTGCATCCTCTTGGAAGTGTCACAGACATCAGCATGCTGCCCCTAGTGCTCATTCCTCTCCCAGACCTGACATTCATGCAGTGCTGAGTTACTGAGCTGAATTCTTTAGGACACACACACACACTTTCCCAAGAGCTAAAACAAAGGAATTTTTAATGTTTTGTAGGTGCTTTCATACAGGTGTTCCCTAATTATCCAGCGGGTATGTCTGTACTCATTTGGTTTTCAAAAACTCAGCTAAATGCCTGTTTAAGAACCTTAATGTTTCCAGGCAACATAAGAATTGATCGTGATTTCTACACTAATTTTGTTTCCGTGTAGTAAAATGTGCAAGTGATGTTCTATGATTTCTAAGTTTTCCATTAAACTTCATTTGCATAAAAGCACAGTGGTGTTGGGTGGGGCTTTTTATGTTACGTGAGAAATAACAGATTTTAGTGAGATCATTCTTAGTAAATTTCTAGTTTGTCTAAGAGAAAATTCAAAGCTTTTCAAATGAAAAATGTATGTGGATGATCTAAAGGGACTGAAAAACACTCTTTATCATCAAAATAAGTCTTAAGTGTGTGTCATAGTATAGTGTCTATCTTCAGAGAAAATGGCCCAGGTGTAAGTAATTACTGCTCTTGTTATTTTTCTATATGAGTTTGGACAACAGGGAAATGTTCCAATACTGCCTTATCTTCTTGTGAATGTCTTTGTGCTGCACACACTGTATCAGTATCTGAGTAGTCGATCTATCATAGTTCCTGCAACAAAAGAAAAATTTTGAATTTTAATGCCCAGTAAACAAAAGCAAACAGGATGAGTTGACCAAAACCTCTTTTGATTTTTTTGATAAAAAATTCTCCACTGCAGCAGGGTGCTTTGCAATCACAATTTTCAGGTTATCTGTCTTTTGAAGCTACTCTGGCAGAATAGTCTACAGTTCATTTTCAATATCTCAAACACCCTGTGTAATGTTTCCAGCCTTTACAGCAGACTGTAAATGTCTATGAAAGCTAATGTCAGGGGGTATGCATAAGAATGTCTATTATTTTCTTATTTTGTAACTAAGAGCTATTAATCTCAATAACAAATGCTCTTTGGAAAATAAAGAATACCCCATACTTCTCTCCATGGTGCAGCTGCAATTATTGCCACAATTTTTCCTGATTTGTACAAATATTAACTTACAAAATAATTACAACCTGTAGTGAGTTAGCTCAGATGGTCAGAGCGTGGTGCTCATAACACCAAGATTGTGGGTTCAATCCCTGTACAGGCTATTTACTGAAGAGCTGGACTTGATGATCCTTGTGGGTCCCTTCCAACTCAGAATATTTTGTGAACCTGTGAAATAAAAGGAAGATGAAGGACAGCTCTGCTCCCTAGAGGGGCATATTGGGGTTTGAGAATACAAAGGTGTCAAAGAACCACTGGAAGGACAGCAGCATTTTTACCTCACAAATGAATGTATAATCTCCATGAAATATGAAGCTGAAGCTAGTTTGGATAAGGCAGGCTTTGAAAGCTGCAAGCAAAATTTACTACCTAGCACTAGTAATAGTACTGGCTCTATTAAAACTTTAAAGCCTTCTTTTAAAGGTGAATAAAGACATTTTACATTCTGCTTATTTATTAAATATTTGCATCAGTACAATGGTGAGTAGTTTAGTAGTTTGAAGGGGGATATCTAGGTGATTCAATAATTCATAGCTCTGAATGATAGAACTAATATAGCAACCTTGTGAAATGTCAGGATGCAGTGTGAAGCCTATTAGTAAAAGGTCCTCTTTTTCACAGAGAAGTTAAGTAATTATTACTCATAACAACAGAGTACAAATCTAAACATTTAGAGACAGCCAATAATTCTTGAGAGATTTTCTCTTGTTACATTTTAGATAAATCCATATTTCCAGTTCAGCAACTGTTTCTCTTTACTCCAGACAATGAGGGGGTGAGATGCGAATCATGATGTCCCGTTTGTCTTTCCATATGGAAACCAAGGAGAATTGTTGATCACGGATTCTCCATTTCCACTTGGATTATTAACAAGGACTCAGCAGACTTGGTTATGATCTCATACTTTCCACTTATCCATGCCCAGGCATAACAAAGCAAAGTCCGTGCTAATGCCCATATGCTAGACACAGTTTTAAAGAACATATTTAATTTTGAAAGGATCATAAACCAGAATATTCATATACATAATGTATATATTTTTTTTACAGCTAGACAAGCTAAACATCATTATTTATTTTTTTGCGGGTGAAAGATGAAAGTAAGTGAGCAGTTGACTATAACTCCATGAAAAAGTAATAATGGCCACATGTAGTATAATTATAATAGACTTGCAAAGTGAACAAGGGTAATCATGAAGCAGGGGAAGAAATGCCAGAAAGACATCTAGTCCCGGTCTCTCCCTTCATAGTCTCTCTGGAGTGTTTGAATTGTGAAATAGGGGAAAAAATTCTTTATCGGAAAAAATAATCATCTACTTTATGCCAAAAAATAAAGTCCTAGTAAATGCTTAATTTTTTTTTTTTTTTACAAATAAGTTTAAATAGCAAAGAGACTGTAACTCGCAACAGCTTCATATTCAAAAAGGTCAGATTCCCTGGTATGTTCAGGTTAATGAATCCATATGTGAAGTTTATGGCTGCTTTGAGTCACCTAAGTAGCGCTTTGCAGTAAAAACACCTCAGTACCCCTTCCTTGATGCATGGGAAGTGGTGCTTATTCCACTCTTTTACTACTTGCATCTAATCATAAGCATTTCTTTCTCACATAGCTCATGCATCCATTTGGATCACAGCTGCTTTTAGCATAAGGGATACCTTCAGATATGCAATTATTCCAGGTTGAGTTAGACTGAACAATGTTATTCCTAAGCTTCCTGAGCAAATTTAACTTTTTTTTTTAAATCCTGATTTTCATACCTTCTTAATTTAGAATCAGTTGTCTTGAGTTTGATTTTTTTTTCCCTAAATAAATGACACTACATTACCTTTATATACCGGCCTTACCTCACATTTTAAATTCTACGGTAACCAATATAGAACATCTGGATTTGAAGCAATGGAGTGTAATTTTGTAGATACACGACGTAAGACTGTGTCAGGAGCACCTCCTAATAGCTGTTTAAGTAGTAGGAACACAGAAATTATGTAGGCAGAATAAGATACTTGATATTACTTGAAGCACAGCAATTATTCTTTAAATTGCTATCCATTAACTCCCTGCAAAGTCTAAATCATAATTTAATTGATTTCTCATAAAGCACAAAAAATATTACTGTATGAACAAAATGCCAACTTCGTGAATTGTAAAACTCCAAGTAAATTAAAAATAAACAAGCATCAACGAAAAAAAGGTTACATAATTTTAAATGCAGGGATTTTGTTAACTTTTCAGATTAATTTTATATTCTTCTCATGTAGTTCTCTTCAAATCTTGGATATGTTTAGAGAATATGAATACTTGGGTGGTCTGGTTCAAAGGATACTGTAGCATAATGTACAAAACATTTACATGTGATATATTTTCAATTGTTATTATTTTCTGAGTAATTGTCAAAGTTACTGGAGTATTCTCCTACCTCAAATTGGTTATTTCAGCTTAATCCTTCAATTTCAGGTTTCACACTAATTAAAATTAACATTTTACTTCTGCTCCCTAAGAGTTCTGGGTTATTCCTAGCCTAATAAATCTAATAGCCGATTCACATTGCCACTAACAGTTCTGATGTAAATCTCCTTCCCCCAGCACAGGTTAGCCTGTCAGGAATGGATCTTGGAACTGGGCTTTATCTCCTAGAATACTAATTGTCATGGGTCAAAATTGTCCCGGGAGGACGCTCAGAAACAGTACAAATGCAAGTCTGTAAGTGTGTAGCCTCAAGCTTATGTTTCACTAGGGTACCCATCTCTTCTGGTTCACTCAGTTTGATACTGTAGGCTTGACTAAACAGCTCAAAGACCACTCATGAAAATTAAGTAGAATAAACAAGAAAAAATTACAGAGAATGTAGAAGATACCAAATTTTCTAAGATTTTTTGCTGGTCTCAGCCCTCAAGATCAACAAAATTGTACTGGAGAGTAAATTCATCCTCTCAGAGGCTTCTAAAAGGTTGACGGGCTTTCTGAACTGTTTGTGGAGACTCAGGCTCACATTCAGGAGTTCATGAAAAGCATACTAGTGAGATTTCCAACCTAATTCTGATACTGATGGTGCTGTCATTACATTAGCGTTTTGAGGACTTGGACACATTTTTGAATAGGATTACATAATATATAATATTCTGTCATCTAGACATCTCTAAACTGGCAAGATCGCCCCAAATGCTTGAGATGTATCATTTATCTTGCCTAATTTTAGACATTAAGAGTGTAGAAATCTGAGTTAATGTAGATTTTTTTTTCTGGAGAATTGAAGAAAATGATTGAGAGTAGCACTTCCAGGAGGCAACTCACCTGACTTATTTTAGACTTAGAAATAATGATTAAATGCATCACTAGAGGTATAAACCAAAAGAAATATAAAACTCAGTAAAGAACTCAAGAATTTTAATCGATCATTATACTCTGCTTATTCTGTGCTGATTATAAATATTCTGTCTCTGATAGGAAGCAAAAGGGAAGTGAAGGGAAGGTTCGGGAAGGGAAGGTTCAGGAAGGGAAGGTTCGGGAAGGTTCGGGAAGGTTCGGGAAGG